>BSBK01002738.1:0-123162 GCA_027943335.1 Chamaecyparis obtusa | reverse complement strand
ATACACTTCCATGCATTTTTCTTTCTAATCATCACCACAATGCTTTCGACCTCTTCCATTGCATTCTTATTCTTCTTAGTCCTTCTGGGAATCTTGGAGCCATAATATGCAGATTAGGAGGAGCAATACTTTCCATCTCTATGGGTATATCAAAGCCCTCCATTCTCTAGTAGTTAATCACCCAGCTATTATCCATGTCCTCCAAAATTTCCTTGAACAAAAAATCTATATTCCTTGCCATTTATGGCCAATGTTTGTCAAAATTTCCCTCATGTTTGAAAGATATCATGGCTACCCTCTGAGTCTGGGGAATTCTATCTAGATCCTCCAGATCCATTAGCATTGTTATTTCTGGATATGGAATTGTTAAGTTATTATCCATCGAATAGACCATCTTCTCCAGACCTTCTAAATGTTCCTTAGCAAATACTTCTCTTGATACCTTGATAATTGCCACCTTGCTCTTTCCTGCAAAAATGGAAAGGGCAATAAACATTCCTATCACCCCTCCATTAGTCCTGTAAGTAAACTTATTATTAAAATGGCAGTCTCCAATGGTTTTCTCCATCGCCCCCCTAGTAGAGTCTGGCAAAGGTTTTAGAATTTGATTCCATCTCTCTGGAGATATGCTTCTCCTAAAGGCCATGGCACGGTCACTTCCTGTGTAGAAAGTGCACAACTTTGTTTCCATTTTACTTCTAGGATCACCTATTAATGGTTTCCTTTATATTCCCATAGAGATCAAGGCTAGTTGACATGAGCTAGTGGTTACCTGCTAAGTAATATGTACATCCCTACTGATATTACTTAGCAGGTAACCCTATCGACAAAAGAAAAATCACATGGTTGCTTGTGAAACTAAAAATCATTTACAGTGCCCTATTTAACAAATCATAATGGAGCTTATTAGCCCTTATGGTAAAATCCCCATGTCGTATCTCCCTCACTTAGATCTATTAGCTATGGTGGTGTCTCCTCATTATTCCACTTTTCCACCTATACTAAGGATGTGATCCGTGGATTGTGAAAGATCATGAAAAAGGACGTGACTGTCTAAGGTAAGTAATGATGAGAAAAGCCTGTCAGAGGACAAATATAAAAATATTGAAATCCACTTTGGTGACTTATCATATGATCATTCCAGTGTTGTGGTTCCATACCGATTTTTAATCCAATTATTACAGAGTCTTATAACTCCTGATTTCAAAATGTTATTCTAGTAATTCCAAAAGGTGTTGTTTGTTCGTTTGATGAAATAATGATGTCAAAATTATAACAATGAATTCTTGTCAGAGTATCTGTGAAAGCCATTTAATAATGTTGTTCCTATTATGATCATTGCCAACGATTTCTAACAAGATTAAAAGCTTTCATTTGTGCTAACGCTTTAAATCTATATCCTGCTACAAATGTTATAAATTGTATTATCAAATAGATGTTATTCTACTATACTGTCGAACCACACCTTATTCTACACCATGGTAGGAGGTTATCCTTCTTTCTAATGTAATGTGAAATTAGTCTAGAAAGTGCATAATACTGGTCTTATGTAGAGATTAATACAAGGAAAGCTCTAAATAAGTGCATCTTGCTTATTCTAAGAGGTTATAATAGATATGTAATTCTCTACAAATTTTTTATTTCTTAGTTTATTTCCTGTGTTTCAGAACATAAGTATATAGATAATTAAGTATTCTAGAAATCTACAGAATTTGCTTCATGTTTTATTAAACTGATGTCTTTGGGCTAAAACATCCATTAAAACCTTCCCATCTGTTCCTAAGTTAGCTAGTTTGTCAGCCTCCGTATTTCCTTCTCTGTAGGTGTGCCTAATTTCAAATTTTGGTATTCTCTCTAGGATGTGGTTGATCTCTTCTATTTTCAAGTTCAAAACCCAATTCGGGGTTTTTTTAGTACGAATAGCGTTAATCACAACTTGAGAGTCACCTTCAATAATGATTTTAGAAAGATTAAGATTTTTGCAAATCTTAAGCCCTTCTATTGCTGCTAAACATTCTGCTAGATTGTTTGTGGAGGGGATAATGGGTTTAGAATACCTAGCAATAACTTCAAACTTCCAATTTCGGATAATCCCTCTGACTCTAGCTATCCTAGGATTACCACGTGATGCTCCATCGAAGTTGAGTTTGTACCAACCTTCTTTCGGGGGTATCCATTTGCATACTATTTTGTCAGCCTTTACTTTGGTGCCCCCTTTTCCATACAGAGGGGGGATAGCTAATTTAGGCCATCTGCATCTAATTTTATTATCCCAACTCTTGAAAGATTCCTCATAACTCACCTTGTCCCTAAGCTTACTATTTATAATTTCTACAATAGATGCCTCAATCTTGTTTGTGATCGAATTCCAAGTTAATTTTTGGTTTGAAAAGATTCTTTTGTTTCTCTCTTTCCAGATCTCCCATACTACTATTGATGGTGCTATACTCCAAATATCCTTATATAAGTTGTCTCTGTACAATGCTAGCCATGCTTTTAAGTTGCTAAGTAAATCAAAATGACTCGCTGACTTCCATCCTAAACTCTATTGGAGCCAATTCTGGCAATTTTGGGAAAAAGGACAGTTGAGGAGAAGGTGGTTGACATCCTTAGTATGATTTTCTCACAATGGGCATCTAGAAGGCCCTTTAAAACCTAATCTATTCAACCTATCTGCTGTAAGGATCCTATTTTGCAATGCCGCCCATAAAAACATACTAGCCTTAGGGAGGCAAAATTTATTCCAACATAGATTCAGAGGGATGTCTATGTTATCCATATTATGATCTTTAATAATCGAATTGTAACCTTCCTTAACAGAGTAATTGCCATTCTTGGACCCTGCCCACATTAAAATGTCTGATCTATTTTTAACAGAAATCTCCCTATCTTTCATAATAGCCAGGAGGTTGTGCTTTTCTTGCCATACCTCATCAATTTCCTTTAAATCCTTCTAGGTAGATCCTTCCTCTTCACATAGGTAGTCCTTAAGATAGATGCCCATACATTTTTTACATTCTTCCATAAATCCTAAAGAAAAACCCATTCTGTTTAGGGGAGTAAATCCTGCCCAGGAGTCATCCCAGAATAGTGCTTTATCCCCTGCTCCGATATCCCATGAAAGATACTTACTAATAATTCCTCTGCATTCTTTTATAAAATTCCATATTCTAGATCCTTTGACATGAGAGCACGACCTAAAGATATTAATGGGATCTGAATCAAGGATGTACTTATGAATTAGTATAGATGCCCATTTACTGCTAGATTCCTTAAACATTCTCATATAAGTTTAGCCCCAGAGCTTGGTTTTGCCATAATAGATTTTTAATACCAAGACCCCCTTTTGAGATAGGTTTGCATAAAGTGTCCCATTTAATGAGGGAAAGTTTTTTATCCTCTGAAGTGCCTTGCTAATAAAACTCTCAAAGTATTTTATCTAGGTTTTTCTTAACGCTAATTGGAAGGGGAAGGATAGACAAATGATACGTGGGTATCGTAGACAGGACTGATTTAATCATCGTTGTCCTTCCTGCTTTAGTAAGCCACTTCCCTTTCCAAGAGATTTTCTTGTTTTGAACATTAGAGATGACTTGTTGCCATAGCTTGGTCGATCGAAGACCCTTATCCAAATCAATTCCGAGGTACTTGCATGGGAATTTGCCCCTTTTGTATCCCAACAAACTACATATCTCGAATTCGGTTCTTGGTGGGGTGTTAATAAGAATATTTCAGATTTGGTCGAATTAACATGCTGACTTGACGCTTTGGAATATATGTTTAAAACATCCCTGAATGCTCTAGCTTCTTGTCTGGTAGCTGCACCTGGTAGAATCATGTCATCCGCAAACTATTGGTGGGTAATATTAGTTACATTTTTTGATGCCTTCAGCCCCACAATTTTACCTTCTAACTATTTTTGGGCAATAGCTCTTCCTAACGCTTCCTCCATAATAACATAAAGGAAGGGGGACAATGGGTCTCATGGTCTGATACCCCTAGAAATGCTAAAAAAGCCTTCTGGGGTCCCATTGATAAGAATTGAAATTCTAGGAGTTGAGATACAATTAAAGATAAGGTTAATCCATTGTTTAGAGAAGCCAAAGGCTTCTAAGCACTTGTAGAGGAACCTCCAATCCACTTTAATGTAAGCTTTTTGGATGTCTATTTTGATTAACATACTAGGCTCCTTTGTTACTTGAGCAGTGTGCACTATCTCTTGCGCTATGATTATACCATCTAAAATTGATCTATTAGCAACAAATCCTATTTGTTCTTCTGAAATAATAATGGGAAGAAGGGTTTTGAGTCTATTTGCTAGACATTTAGAAAGAATTTTATAGATGGTATTACAGAGGGAAATCAATCTAAAATCCCCAGGCTCCATGCTATCATTCTTTTTCAGAATTAAGGTAAAAAATGTATTATTTAATTCACTAAGAAGTGAGCCCAAGTTCCGAGTGGCTTCTACTACCTGCCAAACCTCCTCTCCAACAAAATGCCAACATTTTTGGAAAAAGCCATCTTGGAACCCATCTGGGCCTGGAGCTTTATCCAGATGCAATTGGAAAACTACTGCCCTAACTTCCTCTTGGGATAGCTTACTATTAATCATCATATTGTTAGATTCTGAAATCAACTTTGGGATAGCTTTAAGCATTTCCCGTTGGGCTATGGGGTCCGTAGCTTCTTCACTATTGAGAAGGGATTGATAATAATTTGTCATAACCTCTGAAATCTCCTTAGGGTTAGAGGTAATGTTTCTCTCATTATTCTTAATTTTTTCTATTCTGTTAATGCTTCTTTTGATGTTGGTCGTATTATGAAAGAATTTAGTATTATTGTCACCCTCTTTTAACCAAGATTCCCTGGATTTTTGCTTCCAGAAAATTTCTTCTTTAAGTAAAATGTCATTGTATTTAGCCAGTAATTCCTTTTCCTTGTGATAACTATGCTCGTTCATGCCTTGCTCTATTACTGTATTATTAAGATCAAAGATTTCTTGTTCGAGAATTGCCTTTTCCGCAAAAATATTATTAAATGTTTCTTTATTCCACTCTAGCACCTTGTTTTTTATGATTTTAGTTTTGCTATTAAACAGTACATTTTCAATCCTTTAATCGATATTTGATTCCACCACTCCTCTAGGTGTTTAATGAAATCTGGGTTTTGGAACCACATGAATTCAAACTTGAAGGGATTTCTTGAGGGTTTAATATCCTCCACAATATTAATTCTTACAAGGAAATGATCCCATCCTGCTTCAGGAAGGATTTCCGCTTTCACTAAATGGTTGAAGTTGTCATAATTTGCTCTAATGAAGAACCTGTCTAATTTTTCTGCTATGTAACTAAAACCTACTTTTCTATTATTCCATGTGTAAATTCCATTAATTGTATTGATACTAATTAAGTGATTCTCCAAGGTCCATTTGTTAAAGTCTTTTTGTGCTTGCGAGATGAATTGTGAGCCTCTGTATTTTTCTTCTAGATCCAAAATGGCATTAAAGTATCCTCCAATAATACATGGCTACTGCATATTTCTGATTAAATAATCTTGTAATTCCTTCCATACTTTCATCTTTCCTTTGTTAGGGATTGGTCCATATATGTTGATCAAATTAAATTTTAAATTAGATTTTAGGCTTTTAATATCTAAGGCCATCCAATTCTCGTTGATGGATGTAGTTACAGCTACTATTTTACGGGGATCCCAAAGAAATGCTAACCCAGCCGAAGAACCTAAAGCCGAGACAAATTCTGACTTCCAAATACCTAATCTTTTGCTAAACTTAGTACTTTCTTCCTTATTGAGCTTAGTTTCCTGAAGGAGAATTATTTTAGATTCAAAATTTTTTAAGTATCTTTTCATTATTCTTTGTTTGTTAGGAGCATTAAGGCCCCTAACATTCCAAGTTGTGACTTTCATTGTTCTATGGGAAGGCACTTCCCCTTCCCAGCATACAGAATGTCTGCAATTTTAACTTGGTTCCCAGCATTACCATCTATTGTTCTTAATTCTACTGCAAATTTCCTCACTCTTTTTTTCTTCATCTTGCTAATGTTAGGTATACTTAGACTACCTCTTGTCATTGCAATACCTAAATGCCTATTTTCATTGGTAATACCGAAGAGGCCTTCTACTGAGTCCTTTACCAATGCAAGGTTACCATCATCTCCTATGAAAATATTATCCTGCTGCTCTAAGTGATAATGATTCAATTTTAAATGGTCTTGGATTTCTACACTATCAGTTATTTCTTTACCATAAATTTCACTTAAGTCCTCTAAGTTCTTTGTTAATTCCAAGTTTAAATATTCTAATTCTATAGGAATAGAGGTTACTAGTTCCTCTCCTCTTGCCTCTACTCCCATAGTTCTGTTCTTCAGACTGAGACTTCCGATGTTGCCTTCATAAGCCTTAATGTCATTTTCTTGGTTGTGACTTACCTTTTCTATTCCCTTCTCGTTATGAACAGTTATTTTTGTTGCTGGTGTAGAGGGATGTAAGTTATCTGTGCTTCCTATTTCCAGGGTGGTGGCCGAAGGGGCCCGTGTCTCCATATGACCTTCCCCCTCTTCTTCTTCTATAGTATAGTTGTTAATGAGTTTAATAAATGCTTCTTTTTGATATTTTAATTCTTCGTAGTCACATATTTCATCCAAAAATCTATCCATTAATTCATTTGTAAGGCTTTCTCCTAGATGTTTAATGATTTGATTTACTTCTTCTTCGCAATTTCCTTCTGATGTCCTTGGCATTCCTAGATTTAAGAAATGTTCTATTTGCATAGCCTTCTCAATTTCTCCATTTTCCTTTTGGTCTACACCTACTAACTCAGGAGTTGATACATCAAAATTAATGCTCATAGTCTAGTTTTCTTATGGATCCTCCTTTTTTCTAAACATATCAATCCTCCCTTGTGTTTTTGCAATGTCTATGTCTGCTCGGTTTAAATCCTCCTTTTCTATAATGTTGCTTTCACAGCCCATGTCTACAATTTTGGGATTGTTGTTAGCACTCACAGTGCTCACCCCATTTGTTTCTACAGTGGTACCAAGGGGAATTTCTAGTCTTCTTGCAATAGTAGGGGATTTGCAGGGTTCCTGAGCGTTGCTAATAGTACCCGAGGCCTTTAACCCATCCAAGTTGGGGGATGGAAGCTCAGTGTACCCCATTTCGATGTTTGAGATTTCAAAACCTCCCTTATCAGTAAAGAAATTAACTTTCACCTTATTTTCTGAGCTACAAACAATATCCTCACTATATTTCCTACCCAATGGAATCGGATTCCTATCTTTCCCCAAGTCTTCTATGAAGTTCTCTATGATCTTGGGGTTAATAATTAGGATGTTTGAGTTGAAACACACCTGAAGTGGGGGTATATATTTGTCATGATAATTTGATTCTACTATTATAATCACATTTGATGTATTGCGTTTAGCTTTAACAATCCTTTTAAATAATCCAATTTTATCTCCTATACTTTTAACAGTTTTTGAATGATTACATTCTAGTGGTAGATTCTTTAACATGATTGCTTTTTCTACTTGGAAATCCTCTATTTTCCTTGGGTTAAAAAAGGGAAACTAGGCACATACAAAAAAAGACTTTCCTCTAAACTTCAGATAACCTTTCTCTAAAATCTTATTCTTAAGACTACTACTTTTGCAATCTAAAAAAATGAAATTATCCATCATGATAGTAATACTTACCTCCTGTAGGAGAAGAGACACCAAACCTATAGTTATATCCTCAATATGGGCTCCAGTTCCCATCCATTTACATATGACGCCTGTCTCTACATAAGCACTCTGCTTTTGCACAATATACTTTTCATCCAGTATAATTTTTGATTGTCTATGCTCATCTGAATGCCTGTGAGGTGGAGTATATACACCATCCCTACATTTAGCAGGAGGTGGGCCATCCTCATAATAAGGCTTAGTCAAATTCTGAGAATTACTCCTTACTAGTTCTCCAATTTCCTTCCTACAATGGGGAGGACTGTATGCATTTTCCAAAGTATGAATATAAGATGAAACCTTGATCTCCTCTACTTGCCTCTGGTCCCTGGTTAGGGCTTTGATAAGGTGAGGGCTGGATTTAGTAACATCCATGTGTCTCTTACCCCTAGACCCCTTACCTTCCAAAGCCCTAGTTTTTTTTGGCTAGGGTGTATAGGCCTCGAATGAGGTTCCTTCCTTGTTCAATAATTCAAACACATTTTTAAGTGTAATATCATTTTTAAGATTGATCTTTGGACATGCATTTACCTTAGCTTTTCTGCCCACCATTTGCCATTCTGACTTCTACTTTATAGTGCATCCATGAGTTACCTTGTCTTTTCCCAATGCAATATTGGGATTACAAGCAAGGGCTACTTCAGTTTTGCAAACCCTAGCGACTTTGGCACCCGACTTTGCCTTTAGGGCATACTTGGTTTTTGCAAAGAAAGCTAACTACCTATCCAGATCTTGTACCAAATGAATAATGGTCCTCTTTCTCGCATTCCCAGACAAGATTTCATTGCAGGTTTCTTTCTCTGAAATGCTGCCTGTGCCCTTATCTATTTTTTCCTCCCTTCTCTGTGATGCCACGCTAAGACTATTTTCTTTTTGTTTTGCAATGAATTCCTTTAAGTGTGCATAGTCAGGGCGTTGGGATCTGAGGTCTGACTTTTGGCAATCCTCCATTTTATGACCGTATAAGAGGCAATTAAAGTAGTACCCTAAGAAATTTCCCTCATTATTTGAGTTCTGACTCTCAATCCTATAAGAGCCCTTATCAGAAGATGAAATGTCTTGCTCGTGGCCGCTTCTCCTTGCCTCTTCTCTTTGGTGATGAATGAAACCTAATTTAATCTTCCTTTGCTGAAAGGCTACCTTCTGCTAAAATCTAATTTTTCGCATTCTCGCTATTTTTGGAGCAGAGCTAGTTTCAGTCGTTAATTATTAAATTTTTGGGGTAATAGGCAGAAGCCAATAATGTTCTTTTTAACCCTTGGTTGTAAGCACTACAGGCAAGAAGCCCCACTATTTCACCAAGGGTCAAAGTCAACAACTCTCAATTAAGAACCACAGTAGAGAGTGACCCTGTGGAGACTTGAACCTTGGTTGTAGGTACTATAGGCAAGAAGCCCCACCATTTCACCAAAGGCACAAGCCTGATTTATGTTTTAGATATTGCAATGAATTGTCTTTCGGATTAAATAGGTGAGTTTTGTTGCAGAAAAATCTGCTCACACTTGGTTATGATATTCTAAAAATTAATTCATGATTTATCTTCTTCACATTTTCCCCTTTCCGAAACATATTCAAGTTTTTAATTTAGTTGATGTATGTGAAAGTTATAGTTATTTTAAGTCAGTGTTATTTTATTGAAATGTATAAGCAACTAGTTATTTATCTATAAGCAACAAATTTTAACAGAGTATGAATATTTAAAAACATGGTTATTTTGTTTAATATAAATTAACACTAGATAAAAAGAAATATTATCTTTTGGATAATATTATGGCTATAAGTTTTCTGTGTGATTGGTGTATATGCTTCTTGATTTAAGCATTATGTTTTTATTTTATTTTATTTATAAATGTTGTTGGTTGCACTATAACTATGGTTTGTTTTCTTATTTTTTTAATTTTTTTTTGGTAATCATGTTTTAATATAAGTTTTCTCTAGAAAACAAGAAAAAGGATTATAAAGAAAGTTATAGATTTAGTGTGATTTGATAAATTTTATTAAAATAAAAATTATTGTGTCTCTTCCTATTTAGAATCTTTAACTTGTTATGTACATAAATAATTTTATGGTTGTGATTTGGTTAAAATTATATTAAATTCAAAACTTCTTTAGAATATTGGTTGGTTATAAATAAATAGTTAGAAAAGATAATTTTTATTTTGAGTATGATTTAATATTAATTATATATATATATTTTAAAATTAAGTTTCTAGATCAATATTGTTTAAGAAATTTAAAGATTACTTGAAAATGAATAAATGAAACATTAAATAGACTTTGATAAAAACCTTAATCATTACCTAGAATCTTATTCAAGTGTCATGCAATTGTAGAGGGTACAATGGTGTATTAGTGTGACTAGTTAGTTAAATACCAAACTTCTATAGAGGTAAATTTTATTGAAGTTGAATATCAAGATATCTATAAGAATTAATAATAAATATGTTTTATATTATTAAGATTAGAATTAATCATAAAATATCCAATTAAGGATACTTAAGTTTAATGGAAATGATGTATTAAATGTATTGAGTTTAGAAGATGAAGATGGTGCCTCATGGTAATTATAATACTACATTATATGCTTGAGTGAGGTTACATGGTCGTGTATACTTGTACCTCTAATTGAAATATACATAATTAGTAGTTGTTACAAGTTTGAATGGGCAATTATATGTTTGTCATTCTTTCTTGTAGATGCCTATGGTTATGGTTGTGCACTTGTAGACATGTCCTTGGTTCTCTTATTCATTCTTAGTCTAATTGTGGATAACTTGTTATTCATTCAATTTCATATCATCATAACTAGGTCGATCATTGCGAATAGAAGAGGTATTGGGTGTATGTCAAGTTTTCATGGGATTTTACATGTACTTAGGGATTGTGATGTTTATAATGATTATCCTAATTTAATGATGTTAATTATGATGATGATTTTAATGTACCAAATTATGATTATCCTAAGATTTGGTTGTATTTCATTCCTATGTTTTCTTGGAAGGTAGTTTAGTAAATACTATAATTAAAAGGGTTTCATGAATATTATATTAGTGTGAGTTAAACTCTATTTTTTATAGTTATGGAATTAGTTATCAATTTTAAGTATAGGACTTTGTCCCTGTTCCACCTAAGTGGGTGGCAACTTAAGGGAAAATTGTTTGGGGAACAAGACCCTAGAAAGGGTTTTGTACCCGCTTTCTTGATTTTATAAATAGATAGCCTAGAATGGGGAGACTCGAACTATGAAGTCTCTGAGCATGAACATAGGCAAGGCCATCGATGATGAGCCCCCAAGGCTTAGGTCCAGTCCCTTAGGGTTTGTCTTTAAATTTCTAATGCAATGATTTCACTTCTTCTTAATAATGATTCTCATAGCTAAGCTATCAATAAAGAATTTATTTATGATAAAATTTTATCTAATGTTTGCATCTAGATGTTTAGACATGTGTGTAGTTACAGGTGTTGGACATGGTGGTCATCATGTAAAAGAAAGTTAGCGATATTCAGGTAAGCAAGAACAATAATTTGTTAATTGAGAAGGACAAGTAGTATGATCTCTTTATTCTCTTGACTTCTAGTAACATTAAATAAATCAAATTAGATTATGTTCTACTACTTTATTGGAAAAAAAAATGTATAGTGTGTATGGCTTAATGAGTATAATGTCCTTGACCCAAGGGTTCCTTGGTGGGGCATTACATCTGGTATCAGAGCCCTAGGTTTCCACACTGGGAACTCTGGGACTCTTAGCTCACTTATTGCTCAATATTTTGCATAGTTTAATTTTGGTTTATCATTATAAAATAAGATCCTAGATATAGGAACTATGTTCTTGGTATTCGTGCTATAGTATTTTTAAAAAAGTGTACTCATTCTTCTATGATTAGGTTTTCTTACATAAATTACTTCTATTTTGCATTCTAGAAATAATGAATGAGCCTCCTAAGTACTTTCTCAGATAGTGAATATCTTTCTAGTAAATAAATGTTAATTAATTCCTCATATTTTATGTCACTTTTTTGTTGTACTCCTAGAAAGACTCAAATTAGTATTACAAGTTATTTTGTACCATAAGTGTTGATAGTAGCCAACCATATCTCCTCTAAAACTTGTCATCATGAGTGCTTGTAATAGCGATTATAGGTTGCTTGATTTACTTGAAAAGGCTTAACACCTTATTCTATTTTAAATATCATAATAGCTATGTGTGATCAACGAATCTAGTTAATGATGTTACCATGGTAGTTCTCCTTATTATAGATTCAGATGATGAAGTTACTGCATACATATTATAGGCTATTGTAAGGACTGAAATATTGTGTCTCTCTCTCTTTTTCTTTTTCCCTATTTTAGAATAGAATTGAAAAATAAATCCTTGTACAAAACATCAATTTAGGACCTTATTAATTATGTTGCAACATTGGAATTCTTGGGTAATCCTTTTGGTCATGTTGTTGTTGAAGAATTACAAATAGTGGGGAACATCTGCTAAATTAACATTGTGAGTATTTCTCTTGGGATTTATATGCAAATGATAATGTGACATGATGCATGATTGATTTTGTTTTTATATCACCTGAATGTTTACATGAATTAAATTAGGGTTATTTGATAATAATAACCACAAATTAAAAATAAATATCTCTTCTCTATTCATGATGAATGATCATCAAATGATGTTATCTATATAAAGTAAAAATATGATTTAATTTGTTGATTTTGGAAATTCTTGGCTAAAAGACCTAAGGTCCATTTGTGACTATAAGCCTATGTAGAGATTAACCATAGAGATGAAATTAAGAGTTTTTCATAATGAAAGGATATGTGTTATTTCAGTACAATGATTGAAGGAATAGGTAGGGTTGATGTAATATTTTCTTGACTATCTTTTTGAAATTGTTTGTTCTTGACTTGGAGAATAGGTAATATTTAGATGAAATATGAATGCTATGGTAAGTCTAGTAATGATGTGATTATCCTTCCCAAATTACAATATTAGGCAATTGAGAATTCAATGTATTTCCTTATTAGTATTGAAGTCATTATGTTAGTGAAAACTAGTGTCTTGATATGTCTATATGGTGTGTTGTGTCTTTATTGGAGGGATTTATCATGTGTAATGAAAGTACCTAGCTAATTCATTTGTTTGAAAAGATGATACTTGGTCCACTCTTAGTGTCCCTGATTAGGTGAAAAGTAAATATCCATAATTGTTTATAATGATTAGTTGTGAATTTATTATGTGACTAATAAATGTATGTAGTACAAGTTTATTGTTTCTTTTCCTTAATTAAAACAAACATGTGTTGATTTGATGACTCTTGAAAAAATATAGTGTATCATTTTTCCTTGTGCCTTATTTTATATAATTTAAAGTCATCTTGCAAAAAGATGTTATTGTCTCATATTATGGAAATGGCAAAGATTGATATGTGTACATTGGATATTGGCATATGCCCATGAGGAGGTGAAATGTGATTAAGTATGTCATTGGTATTTTGTAACCGGTAGACAAAGTGAGTTGTGAAAATAAAATAAAATAAAAATTAGAATATATGGATACTATCTAATGTTATTGTGTACTTCCTTGTAAATGTGATAAAACCAGTGCCAATGCTTATGTTGGGTGTTGTGTATAACCAGTAATTATTTGAGTTCCATGGAGTGGTGAAATATAAGTGTCATCCATAGAAGTTATGTTTTGGATAAGGGTATGGGAGAACCATACCACTCATGTGTTGCTTTCTTGTTTGTCACCCTACTGAGTGCCAACCCATGAGCATTGGTAATTTAGTATGTGGAGGGGTAGTAGTAGCACCATTTCTTTGGGTATTTATGTGGCGTATGTATAATGGCGACGTGAAGTGACCTTAGCTTCCACTACTTAAGGGAAAAGAGTAAACTATGCTTCCCCTTATGATGAACCTAAACATTTGGTTCATAAGTGTTTATACTAATTTCCATAGTTCTTGAGCACAATACCAGTACTGGATATGAACCTTTATGAGGAGATATATGATTTATGGATATGTACATTTCTATGTGGTTTAGCATGTGGAGGGAGATTCTATTAGCCCATGATGTGATGGATACCGTATTTGCACATGTTCCGACATGATGCAATGAATATGATGCCATGTCCCACTATTGTTTTGACATAGTGTGAGGTGATGATGTCGTGTTGCTGATGGTAGCGAGCCGAGCTTGAGAACATGATGCCACATACATGATTACGTGAAGGCACAGTATATGTATGTATTTTGTGTCCTACTTGATGCAGAGTATATTGGTGATGCTTGCATGCTTGTAGAGGGGCACCGATGGATGCTCAATTTTTAGATGTGGTAGGCATATGGGTGGGCCCAAGCCATGTATACCTTTGGCTATGACGATGATCTATGAGAGACATTTTTCTGTGGTGTGTCTCCTATGTGTGCCTACTCCACAAGGAACACTGCCATGTGACATATGACCAGAGTGTGCTTACTCCACTTAGTGTATGGTCATGCCAGGTGGGTTGGCATGTTTATTTTGCACCATCTGATGCATGGGTGTTGCCGAGGTGAACCCCCTATGCCATGTGGCTAGTGTTGCTTGGGCCCAACCACATGATGGACTATTGCGATAGCTAGACGTTGTTCCCTCCTTCCTCGTGAGGTGACTAGATATAGTCACACAGTGATGTGATGTGCAATTTATGATGAATTTCTTTTATCTTTGGTTGTGTAGACCAATAGTTTTCTTATCTTTTTGTATAATAGTTTAGCCAAGACTTATGAAATTTATCTTGGATCCTTCTTATCTTATTGTTGAGATTTGATGGCTAAATTATCTCCTTTCGTAATGTTGGTCTGGTGTTGTGTTGTGCTTCCTCACTAAAGACGCATGAGGTGGACTTAGTGAGTGTATACAAGGAAGTAGACGTAGGGAACCTTTGAGGATGGGGGAATGTGAGGCTGTTATGCAGCTAGTATCCACTACCTTCCTATGTGTGGTGTATGTTCCTTGGAGGCTAACCACCTTACACAAACAAGGGATATGACACGTGGACTTGTATGGAGGGTCTTCATGACAAAGGCCCAAGACACCATCAAGCCACTATGTAAGGTATTGATTATGGATTTTGGATATAGAAGAGACTGGTATTGTATCCCGGAGTGAGAGTTTGTCCAGAGAGGCATATCCACTCCCGATCCTTGTGATGTGTAATCCCAGTGATGTGGACTGATGATTTTTTATGAGGCACATTTGGATATGTTCAACATTTTATATTAGATTGAAATATATCATTGTGTTAGATGAAAGTAAAAATTTGATTTACATGTATTGAAAGAGAAGGAATTTGTAACACCTTGATATGTTTTAAGGAAAATTGAGTGGTTCAAGCTAGTTACCTTGGTTCTTACTTTCTAAGTAAAGAGAAAATTCTATTCATACTGATATTTGATCAAGATAGAGTTATCCTTGTTGGTGATAGTAAAATTGATTGGAATATATATTTCATGTTTTTTTTATTCCATAGATTCAAAGATTAGTTATGCATGGGATATCAATTAAAATGCATGTAGGAGATAATGTCTGATGTATTCCATTTCTAACTTGATGACTTCCAGGAGTAAGTCTCATCTTAGGGGGGGAGGATGTAACACCCTCTCTAATGATTATACTGATGAAGGGTGCTCCCCTTAATACCACAAGCACATAACAGAAATAGAGAAACAACAACAATAATATGCAAGAACAGAAAATTGGCTTCTTATTATCTCCACAAATGTGCAATTACAAACTTTCAGAATTACAATATGCAAAGCCACATGGGCATTCTCTTACAATATTCTGTAGGACAAAGCCTCAAATCAATACCCAGATCTACTACCCAGAACTGCCCTAGACAACACTACGGGCCTTCTTTATATAGGCAATTTCCACCGCCCGAGAAGGTTCTAGAAATTTAGCTCTTAGGGCCAACCAAACTTAGAATTATTTTATTTTACAATTTATTACATCAAATTCGGCTCAAAATGAGTTTTGAAACCCAAATAGAAATTTTGAAGAAAAATTATTTTTCGCCAATTCAAGTGACCCAACTTCCGAAGACCATAAGTCATCGCCTGTTGACCTGATTGGCTATTATAACCCCATTCTGGAAATGCCACGAAGCACTCTACAGGCTTGAACCATGCAAAGCACCTGTTACCCAAATTTTCAACCTCATCCAGGGCCTCTAAAGCCTTCAAAACTGAGTTCAAAGTTTCTGTACCCTGCTGCCAATACCGAAAATCTTCAATATCTTCAAAACTAGACCTGATCTAGCCATGAAACTTTGCTGGCAAGCTGATATGACTGAGATGAACCTCCACATGTAAAATTAGAACATTCCAAGATCGTAAGACCAACTTACTAAAAATATCAAGTTTCCATAGATAGCAACTCTGCACAAGATAGCCCTTATTGAATACAAAAACATAAATATTTTTGGGTGATGCAAGATTGCTCTTACACCCAGGATGCTCCTGCATCAGACACCTGAGGTAATTTGAGAAGTGACCCTGTCACGACTCAGGTGCGCAGAGGAAAACCAAGATGGTTAACCTCCTCCTTTGTTAGCCATGATGAATCTTCTACAGGTCATCCTTTCCATTTGACCAAATACTCTTCATATGTCCTGTTCCTTGTGCTTCTACCAACATGACTATCCAGTATGTCTTCAATCTCCTTGATATCTGAACTGGTTGCTGGAATACTCCACTGTGCTGCTGCAACCTCATCTTCAACACCTCCTTCATGATACTCTGTCAAATCTGAAATGTTAAACACTGGTGAAATATTTAGTTCAGTAGGCAATTCTACCTCATATACATTTCCTGAATCATGCTTCTTCAGTATCTTACATGGCCCAAACTTCTTCATTTTCAACTTGTTATATGTACCAACCGGAAATCGCTCCTTCTGCAAATGAACCATGACTTCATCTCCAACCTAAAATTCCT
The DNA here is from genome assembly GCA_027943335.1 of Chamaecyparis obtusa. Lineage (NCBI taxonomy): Eukaryota > Viridiplantae > Streptophyta > Pinopsida > Cupressales > Cupressaceae > Chamaecyparis > Chamaecyparis obtusa. The sequence continues at coordinate 106,427 of BSBK01002738.1, read as the reverse complement.
TATGCCTCCTTTTCTCATCTGCCTTAGCCTTATACTGTGCATTCATCTTGGTAATATGCTTCCTCACCTCCTCATGGATGTTCTTCAAGTGTTCTGCAAAATCCTCAGCTTCAGCACTACTTATTTCTCTTTTATCTATCTTTCTCAAGTCAGATGCATTTCTTGGACTACTTCCATATACAATCTGGAATGGTGATTTACCAGTGCTCATGTTGACAGAATTATTGTATGCAAATTCTGTCTGTGGTAAAATCAAATCCCATCCTGTTGGCTTATCTCCAACCAAACATCTCAGCAAATTTCTCAAACTTCTATTCACCACCTCTGTCTGTCCATCAGTCTGTGGATGATGTGATGAATTGAACTTCAAATCTATCTTCAACTTCTTCCACAATGTACACCAAAAATATCCAACAAACTTAAAGTGTCTCTATCTGAAACTATGGTCTTTGGCAAACCATGTAGTCTCACTACTTCTTTGAAAAACAATTCTGCTACATGAACAACATCATTAGTCTTCTTGCAGGGAATGAAATGTGCCATCTTCAAAAATCTGTCAACTACTACAAAAATTGAATCATGTCCCCGATGTGTCCTCAGTAAACCAAGAACAAAGTCCATACTGATATCCTCCCAAGGCTTTTCTGGTATAGGTAATGGCTGATATAACCCTGTATTCTGCTTCACTCCTTTCGCCATCTGACATACTCTACAACTCTATACAAACTTCTTCACATCTTGCTGCAACTGTGGCCAATAATAATTCTCACCAACCAAAGCAAGGGTTTTATCACGACCAAAATGTCCAGCCAATCCTCCACTATGCTTCTCTTTGATGAGATTCTCCCTCATAGAACTTCTTAGAATGCACAACTCACTCCCTCTAAATAGCATATCATCTCGGATGATGAAATCCAGCCATTTCATCCTGTCTAGAGTAACAGGTTCTGTACAAGCTTTCCAAGCTTCACCAAAATTAGGATCCTCTGGACACAAATTCTTGAGTTCCTTGAACCTAACCACTTTAATCTGCATCTCTATCAGCAATAGTTGCCTTCTGCTAAGAGCATCCACAACCCTATTAGACTTTCCACTCCTGTGTTTCAAAACAAATGTATAACTCTGCAAAAACTCAACCCATTTCAAATGCCTCTGATTCAACTTTCCTTAACTATTCAAATATTGCAAAGCTTGATGATCAGTATAGAAAACAAACTCTTTAGGAAGCAGATAATGTCTCCACTTCTTTAATGCCTAAACTATAGCATAAAATTCCTGATCGTAGACAAAATATTTTATCTTGGCATCATTTAACTTCTCACTGAAATAAGCAATAGGTTTACCTTCTTGGCTCATAACAGCTCCTATTGTAGTACCACTAGCATCACAATCTACTTGAAACACCTTATTAAAATCTGGAAGTGTTAAAACAGGTTGTTCTGTAACTTTTTGTTTCAACAATTGAAAACTCTTTTCTGCCCCATTAGTCCACTTAAACTCTTTTCTATCCCCTCTCATTGTCTCAGTCAAGGGACCACAAATACTATTAAAATTTTTGATAAACTTTCTGTAAAAACTAGCTAGACCATGAAAAGATCTTACCTTAGTAGCACTCCTTGGAGTAGGCCATTCAAGGATAGCCTGTACCTTCTCTAGGTCCATTTTTAGACCTTCTGCTGAAACTACAAATCCCAAATACACTAACTCTTTCTTCACAAAACTGCACTTCTTCAAGTTAATCAATAATTTCTCATCTCTCAACTTCTCAAACACCATACGAATATGCATCATATGTTCCTCCAATGTCTTGCTAAAGATCAAAATATCATCTAGGTAAACAATGACAAACTTACCCAGAAATTCTTTCAGAACCTCGTTCATGAGCCGCATGAAAGTGCTTGGTGCATTGGTTAACCCAAAAGGCATGACTAACCACTCATACAGTCCTTCCTTTGTCTTGAAGGCAGTCTTCCATTCATCTCCTTCTCTGATCCGAATCTGGTGATATCCACTCTTTAGATCTATCTTTGAGAAATACACAGCTCCACTCAAACAGTCCATAATATCATCCATTCATGGCAATGGAAACCTATACTTGATTGTGATCTTGTTTCTTGCTCTAGAATCTATACACATCCTCCATTCTTCATTCTTCTTTGGTGCTAATAATGCTGGTACAACACATGGACTCAGACTCTCACGGATCAATCCTTTCTACAACAACTCATGTACTTGTCTGTTCAATTCCTCACTTTCTGTTGGTGTCATTCTGTGTGTTGCCTTTTTTGGCAAACTGGCTCCTGGAATCAAATCCATCTGATAAATAATCTTCCTTACCAGTGGTAATCCATTAGGTACATTATCAGATACAATATCATGAAACTCATTCAACAAATCTGCAACCTCTACAGGTACATCCTCTACTTCTTCTTTACTAGCTTTTGGAATTAAAGCAAAACACACATGCTCATGCCTCATACCATCTAGGAATTTTCTTCCATCAAAAAATGTTATTCTTGCATTACCACATACCTTTTCTTCGGTCTCCTTCAATGGCTTTAGCTTATGTCGCACTCCATCCTTTGTCAGGGAATAGGTATTCACATGACCATCGTGTACAACACATCTATCAAATTGCCACGGTCTACCTAACAATATATGACATGCATCCATAGAGATGATATCACATAGTACCTCATCTTGGTACCCGTCGATCTTGAACTTTAGCAGGCACTGTTCACTGACCATGACCTTGTGGTCATCCTGCACCCAGGCAATCTGATATGGACGTGGGTGTTTCTATCTCTTGAGCTTCAACTTTGTCACCATCTCTTCTGACACCAAATTGTCAGTGCTTCCACTATCGATAATCACATCATAGCATTTACTCTCACACTTGCATCTAGTGTGAAACAGGCTCCTCCTTTGTTCAGGTTCATTCTCACCACTTAGTAAAACTCTTCTATTAATTAGCGTTTCTCCTCTTTCAGCATCTTCAGAATTTGATGATCTAGCATCTTCATCTACATGTGCAACTCTGACCTGGCCTTCATTTCTCCTATCTATTTTTCCTTGGCACTGAGGAACTTCAAATGCCCTATGACCTTCTTCTCCAAAGTGAAAACATGTTCCACGAAAGCCTCCTCTTCCTGAACCTTGTCCTCTTCCTCTTCCTCTCTAATCTCTATTATTCTGATCTTGGAAATGATTGGAATTGTTTCCTCTCTAATTCTGGCTGCTATTGGCCTCATCCTTCTTTTTTGAATCTTCATTTTGGCCACCATATGACCGTCCACCAGATCTTCCACCACAACCTCTTCCATTTTGTCTGCTCTCAAACTTCTTGTTCATCTTTTCCTCTACTTTTAGGGCAAATTGGTATGCCTCCTCAATACTATTCATTCGAACCAGATTCAACTCCTCCTGAATGCTTGGCCTTAACCCATTAAGGTATTGGGAAACTTTCTCCTTATCAGCTTCTGCATGGCCTGTTCTGATGAGGAGTCGATAGAACTCCTCTGTATACTCCTGAACAAATCTTCCTGCTTGCTTCAAACTTTGCATTTTTTTTAGTAGGTCAAGCTCATAATCAACAGGAATGAACTGTCGCTTCAATTTATCCACCATCCTATCCCATCTTGTGATTTTATCTTTCCCTCTTCTATTTCGCTCCAATTGAATTTCTTGCCACTAGATCTTCGCATGACCTTTCAGTCTGGCCTTCACAAATTTGACCCTATCAGGATCCTCAACATCTTCATACTCAAAATATTCCTCACATTCATTGATCCAGTCAATCAATTCCTCTAGGTTAAGATTTCCAGAAAATGTAGGAACCTCAATCTTAGGTATTTTCCCAATCTTGGAAATCACCCGAAAAAGTCTTTCTTCCTCCTGATTCACAACTTCAACTTCTTCTTCTTGATATTCTTCTTCGGCTTCATCCTCGCTTTTGTCTCTGACATTAAGATTCATTCCTCCGTGAATCTCTTCTTGCAATGCTTGCACTTGTCTCTACAGCTCTCTAACCTTAGGTGTCACAGCACCAGCTCTTCCGCCATGTTCTCCTTGTGGAGGCATTTTCGCGATGCGCACTAAAACCCTAACTATGGTCTTGGTGCAAACTGCCTCACAGTCGGCGATTTGTTTACACACTCAAGAACTCCTGCTCTGATACCACTTGATGAAGGGTGCTCCCCTTAATACCACAAGCACATAACAGAAATAGAGAAACAACAACAATAATATGTAAGAACAGAAAATTGGCTTCTTATTATCTCCACAAATGTAGAATTACAAACTTTCAAAATTACAATATGCAAAGCCACATGGGCATTCTCTTACAATATTCTATAGGACAAAGCCTCGAATCAATACCTAGATCTACTACCCTGAACTGCCCTAGACAACACTATGGGCCTTCTTTATATAGGTAATTTCCACCACCCGAGAAGGTTCTAGAAATTTAGCTCTTAGGGCCGACCAAACTTAGAATTATTTTATTTTACAATTTATTACATCAAAGTCGGCTCAAAATGAGTTTTGAAACCCAAACAAAAATTGTGAAGAAAAATTATTTTTCGCCAATTCAGGTGACCCAACTTCCGAAGACCATAAGTGATCACCCGTTGACCTGATTGACTATTATAACCCCATTCTAGAAATGCCACAAAGTGCTCTACAAGCTTGACCTATGCAAAGCGCCCGTCACCCAAATTTTCAACCTCATCCGGGGCCTCTAAAGCCTTCAAAACTGAGTTTGAAGTTTCTGTACCCTGCTGCCAATACCAAAAATCTTCAATATCTTCAAAACTAGACCTGATCTAGCCATGAAAATTTGCTGGCAAGCTGATATGAATGAGATGAACCTCCACATGTAAAATTAGAACATTATGAGATCGTAAGACCAACTTACTAAAAATAGCAAGTTTCCATAAATAGAAACTTTGCACAAGATAGCCCTTATTGAATACAAAAACATAAATATTTTTGGATGATGCAAGATTGCTCTTACACCCAGGATGCTCCTGCATCATATACTTGGACTGTTTGATTTGGAAATTTTACATTATGATGATTAGAGCTATGAATTCACATTTATGTTATGATGATATGCTTATCAGATATTTAGATATACTCAACTATGATTATTGTTTATTAAATTGGACATCATTCATCTTGTATATACTTATGAAGATTTAAAGAGCTAACCCAAGGATTTGGAAGCTGACCATTACATATATGTGATGCCTCATGCTTAATGTATATGTGATTGATGTGTTTTCATGACTCAGGACGAAGTCGTAGTTACTCACTTAGTTGAGGTCCACACAATGTATCGATCCTGGTCATCTGTTTGCAAATGTCTTATTGTATGTGTGTGTCTATACACACACACACACACACACACATGTATCTCTTCTCAGTGATGCAGGCTTACAGGTTTTGGACATCATCTCCACCTGGTCCCATAGGTCTGAGCAAGCCCTCAAAATCCTTGATCGTTGTTGTTATGGAGATATCACCAAGGTTCCTGAAGAGGGAAATCCTACCTCTGACCCTTTTATGTCCCTTAGGTGGGGAGTTTCTGAGTCAATCCTTGTGCTGATAGTGAATTATCATGTTATGTTAGTCTGTTAGATTACATGGAGTGTGTTGCTTGCTTGTTGCATTTATGGAGTTTGAGGTTTTCAGTATCGTAGCTCTAATGGTCTAAATGGTATGTTCAATTTTTATTAGTAGATTATTGATATGAATTATTGTTCATTTGAGGGTATGATTTAGTAATTTATCTTAATTAGTAGTTACTTATTTGTACAAGTGTATCTAGTTACAAATAAGTTAGTATGTGATTTAATCATGTGATTTTAATATCAATAATAATAAAAAAATTTATAGTATTAATAATGTTTTAATAATAGTGGTAAATTCCAACTTATGTTAGTAGTTACCTAATATATATCACTATTATATTTTGTGAAGAATATGAATTAGTAAGTGGGTTCAAATTATAATGTATTTGATTTATATAATAATATTCCTAATATGTAAATATTTGTAATATTAATAATAATGTGTCTTACTATGGTATATGTACACATAAGCATATGGGTGCACACATATGCCTATGATTACATATATATTTATATAATTATATGTGTGAAGGAAATTATTATAAGATAATAATGAAAGAATGTTATTTTCATGGATGGTAAATATGGTTGGTAAATTCTATTACCTTAGTTAAGTAACTTAGTAAATTTATTCTTAAAATTAAATTATCTATTGTCTTCCTTGAATTAAGGGGACATAAATCTAAAAATATTATTAATACTATTTATCCCTTCACAGGAATAGATCTACTAATTATATTTATCTTAAACTATTAACTAATAGATAGTTGGGATAGTTGCATCGGTTGATTTTCCCGTGCAACTACTCCCTCCAATCTATTTACAAGAGAGATTCCTGTGTGAGAGGGGAGTTGAGATAGGAAATTGGATTTGAGGAGAGGCCATATTTTTTGGATAGAATAAGAAAGATATAGTTTTGAGAAGAGAGAATTTATTATTCTCTGAGAGGATCATGAATTAGATTGCTTCCTGAAGAGGCTAGAGTTTGTTTGTAGGAGTCTGAAGAAGTGATTGAATTGGGCTAAGACTGCTTGGATCTTCCTCTCCCCAACAATTGTTGCTCACAAGACTCCAAGTAGGATCTATCCTAGAGATGATCCTTCTATTTGTTTACTTGTTTGCATTGCTATTGGTGTCTTATTGTTAATTTGTGTAATTTAATAATTTAATTTTATTGAGCACTATTTCTTTATGTTTTAGATATTGCAATGAATTATCTTTCGGATTAAATAAATGAGTTTTGTTGTAGAAAAATTTTCTCACACTTGGTTATGATATTCTAAAAATTAATTCCAGATTTATCTTCTTCACATTCTCCCCTTTCTGAAACATATTTAAGTTTTTAATTTGGTTAACGTATGTGAAAGTTATAGTTATTTTAAGTCGGTGTTATTTTATTGAAATGTATAAGCAACTAGTTATTTATCTAGTATAGTTGCAAATGTAGTTGTCCATAGAAAATTTTTCTAAATTTAACAATTACCACAAATTTTAATAGAGTATGAAATTTAGAAACATGGTTATTTTGTTTAATATAAATTAACACTAGATAAAAAGCAATATTATCTTTTGGATAATATTATGGCTATAAGTTTTCTGTGTGATTGGTGTATATGCTTCTTGATTTAAGTATTGTGTTTTTATTTTATTTTATTTATAAATGTTGTTGGTTGCACTATAACCATATTTTGTTCTCTTATTTTTATTTTATTTTTTTGGTAATCATGTTTTAATATAAGTTTTCTCTAGGAAAAAAGAAAAAGGATTATAAAGAAAGTTATAGATTTAGTGTCATTTGATAAATTTTATTAAAATAAAAATTATTGTGTCTCTTCGTATTTAGAATCTTTAACTTGTTGTGTACATAAATAATTTTATGGTTGTGATTTGGTCAAAATTATATTAAATTGAAAACTTCTTTAGAGTATTGGTTGGTTATAAATAAATAGTTAGAAAAGATAATTTTTATTTTGAGTATGATTTAATATTAATTATATATTTTTTTTAAAAAATTAAGTTTCTAAATCAATATTGTTTAAGAAATCTAAAGATTACTTGGAAATGAATAAATGAAACATTAAATAGACTTTGATAAAACCTTAATCATTACCTAGAATCCTATTCAAGTGTCATGCAATTCTACAGGGTGCAATTGTGTATTAGTGTGACTAGTTAGTCAAATACCAAACTTCTATAGAGGTAAATTTTATTGAAGTTGAATATCAAGATATCTATAAGAATTAATAATAAATATGTTTTATATTATTAAGATTAGAATTAATCATAAAGTATCCAATTAAGGATACTTAAGTTTAATGGAAATTATGTATTAAATGTGTTGAGTTTAGAAGATGAAGATGGTGCCTCATGGTAATTATAATACTACACTATATGCTTGAGTGAGGTTACATGGTCATGTATATTTGTACCTCTAATTGAAATATACATAATTAGTAGTTGTTACAAGTTTGAATGGGCAATTATATGTTTGTCATTCCTTCTTGTAGATGCCTATGGTTATGGTTGTGCACTTGTAGACATGTCCTTGGTTCTCTTATTCATTCTTAGTCTAATTGTGGATAACTTGTTATTCATTCAATTTCATATCATCATAACTAGGTTGATCATTGGGAATAGAAGAGGTATTGGGCGTATGTCATGTTTTCATGAGATTTTACATGTACTTAGGGATTGTGATGTTTATAATGATTATCCTAATTTAATGATGTTAATTATGATGATGATTTTAATGTACCAAATTATGATTATCCTAAGATTTGGTTGTATTTCATTACTATGTTTTCTTGGAAGGCACTTTAGTAAATACTATAATTAAGAAGGTTTCAGGAATATTATATTACTGTGAGTTAAACTCTATTTTTTTAGTTATGGAATTAGTTATCAATTTTAAGTATAAGAATTTGTCCCCGGTCCACCTAAGTGGGTGGCAGCCAAAGGGAAAACTATCTGGGGAACAAGACCCTAGAAAGGGTTGCGTACCCGCTTTCTTGATTTTATAAATAGATATTCTAGAATGGGGAGAATTGAACTACGAAGTCTCTGAGCATGAACGTAGGCAAGGCCATCGACGATGAGCTCCCAAGGCTTAGGTCCTGTCCCTTCGGGTTTGTCTTTAAGTTTCTAATGCAATGATTTCACTTCTTCTTAATAATGATTCTCATAGCTAAGCTATCAATAAAGAATTTATTTATGATGGAATTTTATCTAATATTTGCATCTAGAGGTTTAGACATGTGTGTAGTTATAGGTGTTGGACATGGTGGTCATCATGTAAAAGAAAGTTAGCGATATTCAAGTATGTAAGAATAATAATTTGTTAATTGAGAAGGACAAGTAGTATGATCTCTTTATTCTCTTGACTTCTAGTAACATTAAATAAAACAAATTAGATTATGTTCTGCTACTTTATTGGAAAACAAATTTTATAGTGTGTATGACTTAATGAGTATAATGTCCTTGAGCCAAGGGTTCCTTGGTGGGGCATTACAGGTAAGTTGAAATAGGGTCCCCTTGGTGAAGTCCTCTAGAGGCACCAAAGGGATTTGAAGGAACACCATTCACAAGAACAGAAAAAGAAGCTGAAGTAACACAACTCATAATCCAGTTCACCCACTGTTGGCAAAAACCAAAGGCCAGGAGGATCTTTTGGAGAAAACTCCATTTGACTTTGTCATAAGCCTTAGCCATATCCAACTTAATGAACATAGCTCTCTCTTTTGATGTATGCATAGAATGAATAACTTCAGAAGTAATAACAATCCCATCAAGAATTTACTTACCAGCCACAAAACTACCTTGTTCCTCTGAAATCACAACTGGAAGGCATATCTTGAGTCATTCAACAATCAATTTGGTGATAATTTTGTAGACAACATTACAAAAAGAAATGGGATGAAAGGAGTCAAGATTGTTAGTACCTTCTTTCTTGGGGATAAGAGTCAATAAAGTAGAGTTTAATGCATAAAGCATTTGCTTATTCTGAAGGGATTCCTTAACCACCTCCAAGAGATCCTTATTAATAATTTCCCAAAATTCTTGAAAGAATTCCATAGGGAAGCCATCTGGGCCTAGAGCTTTACCTTTATTCATCCCAAACACAACCTCTTCAAGTTCTAACATCAAAATTGGATGAATAAGAGAATAATTCATTGCTTTGGTGATAAGAGAGGGAAAGCAAGAAAGTATCAAGTTCTCCTCAGCTACAGACCGAGAATCCTCAGCAAAAAGGGTAGAATAAAATTGAAGGGCTTCCTTGGTCATAGAAGACTGAGAGGAAATCTGAAGTCCTTCTGCTATAACAAGAGAATAAATATACCCTTTATTATGATGAGCCTAAACAAAATGATGAAAAAAGTAGTATTTGTATCCCCTTCTTGCAGCCAATCAATGCGATCCTTTTGTTTCCAATAAATATCTTCCCGAAGTTCCCATTCTTCTACATCTTGTATAGCTTGGGATTATGCCCTTCCAAGAGCCTCTATAATCCCAAAGACCCTGATTTGGGGAGTAATCATTGCAAGATGATCTAGAGCATTCCTCTTTCTAGACTGAAGGTTCCTAAAGCAAGAATCACTACAACATTTGGGGTCAAATTTCGATGCCGATTTACGACACCACTACAATTTGTGTTTATTTTTTGTGTTTTCTTTGCAAGTGCCCTCGACAGTGTCATAATAGTGATGATGTTATCATAATTGCAACACCCATGTGTTTATAAACAAAAAAAGAAAAAAAAAGTGTCATTTCTAATTTGTGAATTTGAAGAGCTGCCGTGAAGATGATGCTGCATTTTTGTGTGGCGCGAAGAGGGCATTCGAGTTTGGCATGCGCAAAGAGGCCAACACCATGTGGGAAGAGGGAATTGGCACTTGAGGTGGGCATTCAAGCTTTTTCTTCTCATTAAATAAATTTCAGTGGCATTGTTTACATCTTAGCATTGTTAATAGTGGCATTGTTTACATCTTAGCATTTGGAATGCTCTATGACCCATGAGCTTTGAGAGCTAGGGCATCATTTCTATTACCTTCATCACATTGTGTGAAGTGTTTGATCTCTGTTTATTTTTTTTCTATTGATATTCACTATGTGGTACTCCTTGTTTATGATCATTTCATGAGGAAATGTCTTGATGGCTCGCGGGCTGCAAGCTAGGGCATTATACCTCATTTATGAGCTCACTATTGAATACTGGCATTGTTTACATCTTTTCATTTGGAATGCTTGATGACCTGTGAGTTTTGAGAGATAGGGCATCATTGCTATTACCTTCAAGGCATTGTGTGGAGTTTTTGATCTCTCTTTATTTGTTTTCTATTGATATTCACTATGTGGTACTCCCCGTTTATGATCATTTCATGAGAAAATGTCTTGATGGCTCATGGGTTGCAAGCTAGGGCATGATACATTGTTCATGAGCTCACTATTTAATTCTAGCATTGTTTACATCTTTTCATTTAGAATGCTTGATGACCTATGAGCTTTGAGAGCTAGGGCATCATTTATATTACCTTCAAGGCATTGTGTGAAGTGTTTGATCTCTCTTTATTTGTTTTGGTGTTGATATTCACTATGTTGTACTCATGATTTATGATTATTTCATGAGGAAATGTCTTGATGGCTCGCGGGCTGCAAGCTAGGGCATCATACATTGTTCATGAGCTCACTATTTAATACTAGCATTGTTCATGAGCTCACTGTTTAATATTTGGCTAGGCCATGTAAATGGTACCAGGCCAACCCAATTAGCCCAACAAAATGTGTCATGTTTATCTTTGTCAAATACACTTGTTCACCATTTTTTTCTTATTCTTCACACAAATATTGTATCAAAAGTAATTGTAAACAATGATTCAAAGAAAAAAGAAACAACTACAATAGATCAGACCCCAAAAGAATACAATCAACTACAATAGCTCACAGTCTCAATGAAATAAATAGTGTATAAAATAATATATGGTGCACAACAGAAGAAAGCATGCAATGATAGCAATAACATTGCATGATGCCTGAGCTCAAATTCAAAATAGTAAGTGTATTAATGTATGATCTAATAGTAGCAACCTCACTGATCATTACCTTTCACTCCTCCATCATTATAGAAGAGATAAATACCTACAGCTAGGGCATCATGCATTGTTTATGAGCTCACTATTTGAGCACCTCATGTCCCTATTTGATTAGCCGGTGCTCAAACAGTGAGCTCATAAATAATGCATGATGCCCTAGCTTGCAGCCCACAAGCCATCAAGACATTTCCTCATGAAATGATCATAAATGGGGAGTACCACATAGTGAATATAAATGACAAAACAAATAAAGAGAGATCAAACACTTCACACAATATATGTTACTTTATAAAATTTTATTAAGACTAAATATATTATTTTATGAGCTCATTGTTTGAGCACCTCATGTCCCTATTTGATTGGTTGGTGCTTTGTTTGTTATATTGACACTATTAGATCAAATAGGGACATCAAATACAAACATCAGTAATAAAATAATACACTATATGGTACTCCCCGTTTATGATCATTTCATGAGATAATGTCTTGGTGGCTCATGGGTTGCTGCAAGGTAGGGCATGATACATTGTTCATGAGCTCACTGTTTAATACTAGCATTGTTTACATCTTTTCATTTGGAATGCTTGATGACCTATGAGCTTTGAGAGCTAGGGCATCATTTCTATTCGCTTCAAGGCATTGTGTGAAGTGTTTGATCTCTCTTTATTTGTTTTGGTGTTGATATTCACTATGTGGTACTCCCCGTTTATGATTATTTCATGAGGAAATGTCTTTATGGCTCACGGGCTGCAAGCTAGGGCATCATACATTGTTTATGAGCTCACTGTTTAATATCTAGCTAGGCCATGTAAATGGTACCAGGCCAACCCAATCAGCCCAACAAAATGTGTCATGTTTATCTTTGTCAAATACACTCGTTCACCATTTTGTTCTTGTTCTTCACACAAATATTGTATGAAAATTAATTGTAAACAATGATTCAAAGAAAAAAGAAACAACTACAATATATCAGACCCCAAAAGAATACAGTCAACTACAATAGCTCATAGTCTCAATGAAATAAATAGTGTATAAAATAATATATGGTGCACAACAACAACAAGCATGCAATGACAGCAATAACATTGCATGATAAAATTCAATACTCTTACTTTTTATTCACATTGCACATGCATAATTGTAGACGAGGATCAGTAATAGGGGCCAGGCATTGCTTAGATCCTTTGGATCTAACCCCATCTTTTCCTTCCTTGCAGGTTTTGGATCATACAAGAGCATACTGGATTGAACCTCGGGTCAACACTTCATTACTTCAGGCAATGTCTGGTACCTTCATTATTTATGTTCATCCACTTATGTATGTTTTCATTCATTCATATTCTTCTGATATTTGGCTATTAGCGACCATATATGATGATTCTTGATGTTTTTGGGTCATTTGATGAAAATATGTAAAAGTCTCTTAAAATTTTATATTTTATATTTTAAGTTTTAAAATCATAGAATGAATAAAATTTAAAGATAAAAATTTAAGATAATCTTTGTCTTCACTTAAAACAAAAACATAAAGCTCATAAAGCATGGTAAAAGAGGGCCCTAAGTGTGGTAAAATGGGAAAATTGCCACCTTACAATGCTCTTCATATGGAAGATACGAAGGAACTATGTTATAAAATTTTAAGGCATGAAATTTTATACTTTTTGACATCATACTTTTTTCTCCTTATCATTGAGTTAACAATGTGGGGGACTCGAAGAAAATATATGTACAGTTCTAAAATTTCTTGCCTTGAAATTTGGCATTATATTTTATAACATAGTTCCTTAGCATTTGATCTTTATATGGCAGCCATGACTTGAGGTAGGCATTCGACCTTTGTCTTCTCATTAACTTAATTTCATTTTGATGAAATTTGTTGATTTAATGGAAAAATATGAATGTTAATACTGGCATTGTTAATATGAATATTCACTATGTGGTACTCCCCGTTTATGATCATTTCATGAGGAAATATCTTGGTGGCTCATGGGCTGCAATCTAGGGCATCATGCATTATTTATGAGCTCATTTTTTGAGCACCTCATGTCCCTATTTTATTGGTCAATGCTCTATTTGTTATATTGATGCTATTAGATCAAATAGGGACATCGGTAATAAATTAATACACTTACTATTTTCAATTTGAGCTCTGGCATCATGCAATGTTATTGCTGTCAAAATAGTAAGTGTATTAATGTATGATCTAATAGCAACAACCTCATTGATCATTACCTTTGACTCCTCCATCATTATAGAAGAGATAACAACCTACAACTATATTTCATAAATCCTCCTTTGAATTCATAGGTTAGTTTAAATATTGGATAATGAACTGATAGGAGTTTCGAATAGATTTGAATAAAAACTAAGAGTATTGAATTTTATCATGCAATGTTATTGTTGTCATTGCATGCTTGCTACTGTTGTGCACCATATATTATTTTATACACTGTTTATTTCATTGAGACTATGAGCTATTGTAGTTGACTGTATTCTTTTGGGGTTTGATCTATTGTAGTTGTTTCTTTTTTCTTTGAATAATTGTTTACAATTACTTTTGATGCAATATTTGTGTGAAGAATAAGAAAAAAATGGTGAGCGAGTGTATTTGACAAAGATAAACATGACACATTTTTTTGGGCTAATTGGGTTGTCCTGGAACCATTTGTTAGTATGATTTAGAACAATAGAAAGGGGGGGTGAATCAGTTGTTCTCAAGTCTAGATGTATAAAAACAAACTTTAAACTCTTCAACAAATCAGATCTAATAACCAACACCTACTCGGTCATTACTGATTGCATAACATAAACATATAACAGTGCAGTCCACTTATCTAATAGCATCTAACTTGTAAAACACATAAATGTTCAAACCAAAACATTCACACAAGTATCAACACCAGGATGTATAGTGGAAACCCAATTTGGGAGAAACCACTTTGTAACATGTTACTATTATGTTCACTCTTCTGAAGTGAGCTCGGTGAAAAGCCAACCCTATCAAAGGTTACAAACACACTGTCATGTGTGACCCGGTTAAAGGATTTAAACCACTTTGTTAAAAGTGTGCCTTGTTATAGGACTTACATACACTCCATTAGAATGCAACCTTGTTCAAAGAATTTATACCTACGACTATTAGGTCAACCTCTCTTAAAAGGATTTTGATTGTTACAATGGTTAGAAAGTAGCAGTAGTATTGATTTGAAAAATATACAACTCACTTTGCAAATATCAAATCCAATTCTGTACACATATGTTGGCTTACTGACTGTGAACCTTTTCCATCTCCATCACTGATCTTCTTAGAACTCTCTTCAAGCAATCACAACACTTCTCCTTCAGCCTTCTTTGCTTAGACAGTCAATAACATCAACAATACTTCTAGCACCTACTCCTTGTTTCAACCTCTTGCTTAGGTTTCCTTAATACTACCTCTATTATGTCAATATATCTTTTACTGCTTAATCTCCTTCATAGATCTTAGGGTTAGGTTAGATTCATTGAATTTGTCCTACATTATGTTCTTCAGCTATCCTTCTAGAAATATCTTGAATCTCTTAAAAGATTTACAATAAAAAAATTTATAGTGCATTAAATGCTTTCATACAATCAATAAATAAAGTCAACACATTTTACATAATCCAAGAATTCATTGATATTGGTTGGAAATCTGAATTCTTCCTCAAATGCAAAAATACTGAAGCTCGGTCAATACTATGTTCAACATCTCGGTCTTTTCTAGAAAGCTCGATCACCACATAAACTATTTCCTCAGCTAACATTATCTTCCTCGGTAATTAACAGGTGTTCGGTCAACACTGATTACACTCGGCATATACTAGCTTGGTCAACACAAACAACACTCGGCTTAAACTAGATTTCTTCACTTTTGCTCGGTTAAGCCTACCAGTTTGGTCTTCATTCTTACTTAGATAAACAATACATTGTCTTATCATTGTGTCACATAATCAAGTACTCATTGAAGTATCAAGATAACTTAACCTTTCCTTAGGTGTTGTTGTTACCAACCTTGCCTATCCCCTTAGCAACATTCAAATAGATATAGTACTTTCTTAAATAGCAATAGTCTTACTAGTTAAGGTTTGACATCAATGACAATACAACAATTGCTTCAATTGCAGATTCTAACAATCTCCCTCTTTGGCATTAATGGCAACACCATATGAATATCACATGAATTACCAACCAATCCAAAAACTTATATGTCCACCAAAAATATTTACAATATCCTTAGCTTCATTCTGATACAGAATCAATTAGCCATGCTTGACCATCCACTAAATTTCTCCCATTGTCTTGATCTCCTCATTCTATGTATTCATCTGTGATCATCTCCCTCTTTGACAAAAATGCCAAAGCAGCAACAAAAACATACATCTTGTAGATGTAGATATCATCCTTTCAGTTCAGTAACAATATTTCTCCCTCTGTAATCTTGCTTATGATGGATTCTTGACTTTGTTGTGCTTTTCACAACTCTAGGCTGCTCCTAAAGTGTGACCTCTCTCTACATCAATTTGTTAGATTTTTTTTGCAGCACATTTGATACAGTACTCCTAGCTTGACTAGGCAGCCTTAGTTAGGGGAAGGACCCCTAATTGACTTCTCAGGTATTCATGAGCTTCTTTAGGTAAAACCTTAGTGAATATGTCTGCTAATTGTTCCTTTGTATTCACATATTTCATGCGGACCTATTTATCTTGTACCAATTCTCTCAAGTAATGATACTTGATGGTAATGTGTTTGGTCTTTGTGTGCATCATTGGATTCTTAGAGATAATGATATGTTGTCACATAAGATGACATCTAGTTCAGTGATTTCTTCTTTCATGCCCACCAACAATTGCTTTATCCATATCAAATTTGAACAGTTAATAGCCGCAGCCACATACTCAACTTCAACAGTAGATTGGGAAATGCAATTTTGTTTCTTTCTTTTCTAGGAAACTAATTTCTATCCAAGAAAGAAAGCTCCACCACTAGTAATATTTCTGTCATCTACATTTCCTACCCAATCAACATCTATATACACTCTCAGTTCAAATTTGTCATGCTTCTTGTAGTACAATCCATAGTCAACAGTTCCCTTCAAATATCTCATGATTCTTTTAACTGTGATCATGTGAGTTTCCTTAGGATTGGTAGAGAATCTTGCCACAATCCCAACAACTAATGCAATAACTGGTCTGCTATGTACAACATATTGTAGCTTTCTGATCATAGATCTATACAAAGTCTAGTTAACTTCTACAACATCATCATTTTTAGACAACTTCTATCTAGTATCCATGGGAGTACTTACTCGCCTTGAATCTTCCATACCAAAGGTTTTTAGTATCTCATGAACATATTTAGACTGGGTGATGAAAATTTCTTTCTTCATCTAATATACTTGCAAACCAACAAATTTTTTTATCTCCCCAAACATACTCATTTTAAATTCAGTTTGCATTTCATTTAAAAATTTCTTACACAGGGCATCTTGTCCACCAAATATAATATCATCTACAAAGATCTTAGCCAATAAGATTCCTTTACCTTCTTCATCTTTCATGTATAGATTGCTTGTGTCATTTGTCCTTGAGAATCCAATCTGTATTAGGTAGTTGTGCAATCTCTCATACCATGCTCTGGGAGCTTGCTTCAGTCCATACAGTGCTTTATTCAGTTTGCAAACCATGTGTCTTCTATTTGGATCAAAAATTCCTTCTAGCTGTTCAATATATACTTCCTCTTCCAATATACCATTTAAAATGCAAACTTAATATCCATTTGGTATACCTTGAAACCTTTATAGGTAGCATATGCAAGTAGAGTTCTGACTCCTTCCAATCTTGCTACAGGGGAAAATATCTCCCCATAATCTATTCCTTCTTCTTGTGCGTAGCCTTTGCATACCAACCTAGCTTTTTTTCTTGTGATTTGACCATGTTCATTCAGCTTATTACAAAATACCCATTTTGTCCCAATGACATTCTTATTTTATGGTCTTGGCACTAGAGTCCAGGTATCATTCTTCTCTATTTGGTCTATCTGTTAATTCATTACTTCTATCCAATCTTCATTTTCGAATGCCTCCTTTTTTGTCTTAGGCTCAAATTCACATAGCAAACATGTTGGATCTCTTGTCTTGCTTCTGGTCTAAATTTCAGCATCTTTATCTCCAATAATCTCTTTAGGCTTGTGATGTCTCCTTACATATTATGCTAGAACAGGTTCTAATCTTCTTTTATTTTTCTCATCAGGTTCACCAACAAGATTGTCAAATTCAACTTCTGAATGCTCGACAACCTCTTCCTGATATTCAACAGCTTCTTCCTATCACTCAACACATTCTTTTTCTCTCTCAGCATTGTTATCCTGATGCTTGACATAGCTTACCTGAGACTCAGCATCAGGTGCAGGTCTATCACTTGCCTCTTCTTCTTCTATATACACAAAAGATCTGTAATCTTCTGGTTCTCTATTACTATTAGCTTCATTTTTCTCTACATACTTATCAACTTTGACATTCACACTTTCCACAATTTTGTTAGTGTTGGAATTCAAACACTTATAAGCTTTACTTTTTGTGGAATAGCCTAGGAATATACCCTCATCGCTTTTAGCATCAAATTTTCCATTTCTACTATCTTTTAATATGTAGCACTTACTTCCAAAAATTCTAAAGTACTTTACATTTGGTGCATACCCATGCCATAATTCATAAGGTATCAAATTTGTACCTTTTTTTATCTGTACTTGATTAAGAGTATAAATAGCTGTACTCAGCTTCTTTCCAATAATTCTGTGCAACATTCTTTTTAATCATTAATGTCCTTGCATAGTCCAAGATAGATCTATTTCTTCTCTCTGCTATATCATTCTATGGAGGAGTTCTAGGTGCAAACATCTATCTTTTGATCCCTCTATCATTGCAAAAAAGATTATATTCATTTGATGTAAATTCTCCACCTTGGCAAGATCTCAGACACTTCAAGTTCTTACCTATCTCTTTTTCAACCTTAGCCACATACCACTTAAAAAATTGAAAAGCATCAGATTTTTCTTTTAAGAACATTACATGCATCATTCTGGTATAATCATCAACAAATATGATAAAATATCTAGGACCACAATAGCTTTGTACACTCATCGGTCCAAAAAGGTCAATATGAACCAAATCTAAGATATTCTCAAAAGTAAAGGTTTTGCTCTTGAAACTAGACTTTGTCATCTTACCCAACTATCATTCTTTGCACATTACATTCTCAAGTTTCTTCAATCTAAGTAGACCTCTCACTTTCTTTTTCTTTCTAATTTCTGCCAGATTATCAAAGTTAACATGACATGGCTGCTTATGCCATAACCAAATATCACCAAGTTGTGCAAACATACATGTTTCTTCAGATAGGTCTAGATAGAACAAATTACCTCTTGTCTATTCTCCACTTCCAATCAGCTAACCAGTAGTATCAAATATTTTGTCCTTCCTGTGATGAAATTCCACTTGGTAGCCAGTGCTATTAAGCTATGCAACACTCAAAATATTATAGTTAAGACCCTCAACCCAATAATCATTTTCACAAGTGATCTTATCATTTAGCTTAATCAATCCTTTTCCTCTAACAAGACATGGTGCATCATTACCAAATTTCACACTCCTACCTTTATAATGATCTAAGGTATCAAAATTACTCTTATCTCTAGTCATATGATGTGAAAAACCACTATCAATAATCCATTTATGATTTTTGTTCACACAAGATATCAATGCAGTTTTCTCATCCTCATCGGATTCATCTTTTATTGCAACATAGACAACTTCAATTTCAAAATCATCACTATCAGTGTCAGTCTCTTCTTCGGCAATGTAGCAAGATTTCTTACATTTTCCTTTGTAGTCCTTGTATCTTCGGTAACCTCTATCTTCTCTTTTGTCTTTATGTTTTCTGTCTCTTTCTTCATCCTTATTATCCTTGTCAGGACATCTAGTAGCTATATGACCAACTTTATTACATAAAAAACATATAATAGGGAGTTTACCTTTGTACCTTCATTTTCCCCTTTTCAGTCTTCTAGCCATAAGAGCTTCTAGATCCTCAAGTTCTTCATCAGATGTGTCGTTGTTACTTTCACTTTCACTTTCACTGATGCATCTTTATTTTTCCTTCTTTGACTTACTCAGAACCATTTGTCACTTAAAAGAAGATTCAATATTACCAACAGTGAAGTTATCATAGTTAGAAAGTTCAAAAGTAGTAAGCTTACCAACCAAACTTTCTAAAGTAAGAGCATTAGTAGAGTTACATCTAGATTCTTGAATTATAGAAATTTTAATTGCATAGATAGGATGCAAAGTTCTCAATACTTTTCGTATTACAGTTTCCTCCTCAATAGTTTCATTTTCTCCTCTAATAGCATTTACAACTTTTATTCTACCACAATATTGTCCAATATTCTCACCTTCTTGCATTCTCATTTCATCAAATTTACCTCTTAGGCTCTCAGATTTTTCTCTCAACACATTTATGTCACCACCATAAATGTTTGCAAGGGTGTCCCACGTTTTCATTGCAGTACTATAGTCTTTAATGTCTTCAAATTCTAGATAACTTAGGCCAGATGAAATCTCCAACATTGCTTGGTTGTGCTCTTGTTTAGCTTTCATTTCCTCGGTAGTTAGAGGTGCAATAGGTGTGGCATAGTCATGATCAATGTAATACTTTATAGAATCACTAATACCAGCCAAATGCAGCTTCATCAAGCTTTGCCATGCAGGAAAGTTTTCCTTATTCAGCTTTGGTACCTCCTTCTTACACATCTTGATCATTTTCTTCAAGTACCTTCAAACTTGTTCTCTGTAAGCACCAATAGCTCTGATACCAATTGTTAATATGATTTAGAACAACAGAGAGGGGGGGTGAATTAGTTGTTCTTAGGTCCAGATGTATAAAAACAAACTTTAAACTCTTCAACAAATCAGATCTAATAACCAACACCTACTTGGTCATTATTGATTGCATAACAGAAACATATAACAGTGCAGTCCACTTATCCAATAGCATCTAACTTGTAAAACATAGAAATGTTCAAACCAAAACATTCACACAAGTATCAACACCAAGATTTATAGTGGAAACCCAATTTGGAAAAAACCACTTTGTAACATGCTACTATTATGTTCACTCTTCTGAAGTGAGCTTGGTGAAAAGCCAACCCTATCAAAGGTTACAAACACACTATCAGGTGTGACCTGATTAAAGGATTTAAACCACTCTGTTAAAGCCTTGTTATAGGACTTACATACACTCCATTAGAATGTAACCTTGTTCAAAGGATTTACACCTATGACTATTAGGTCAACCTCTGTTAAAAGGATTTTCACTATTACAATGGTTAGAAAGTAGCAGTAATATTGATCTGAAAAATATACAACTCACTTTGCAAATATTAGATCCAATTTCGTACACATATGCTAGCTTACTAACTATGAACCTTTTCCATCTCCATTACTGATCTTCTCAGAACTCTCTTCAAGTAATCACAACACTTCTCCTTTATCCTTCTCTGCTTAGATAGTCAATAACATCAACAATACTTTTAGCATCTACTCCTTGTTTCAACCTCCTTCTTAGGTTTCCTTAATACTACCTCTATTATGTCAATATATCTTTTTCCACTTAATCTCCTTCGTAGATCTTAGGGTTTGGTCAGATTCATTGAATCTGTCCTACATTATGTTCTTCATCTATCCTTCTAGAAATATCTCCAATCTCTTAAAATATTTACAATAAAACATTTTACCGTACATTAAATGATTTCATACAATCAATAAATAAAGTCAACATGTTTTACATAATCCAAGAATTCAACGATGTCAGCTGGAAATCTGAATTCTTCCTCAAATGCAAAAATACTGACGCTCGGTCAATACTGTGTCCAACATCTCGATCTTCTCTAGAAAGCTCGGTCACCACATAAACTATTTCCTTGGCTAACACTATCTTCCTCGACAATTAACTGGTGTTCGGTCAACACTAATTATACTCGACATATACTAGCTCGATTGACACAAACAACACTCAGCTTAAACTAGATTTCTACACTTTTTCTTTGTTAAGCCTACCAGTTTAGTCTTCATTCTTACTTAGATAAATAATACATTGTCTTATCATTGTGCCACATAATCAAGTACTCATTGAAGTATCAAGATAACTCAATCTTTCCTTAGGTTTGGTTGTTACCAACCTTTCCTATCCCCTTAGCAACATTCAAATAGATATAGTACTTTCTTAAATAGCAACAGTCTTACCAGTTAAGGTTTGACATCAATGACAATACAAAAATTGCTTCAATTGTAGTTTCCAACACCATTTACGTGGCCTAGCCAGATATTAAATAATGAGCTCATGAACAATCATCTCACTACTTACACTGCAATTTCTATGTCCACTTACAATAATAAATTATAGAGTTTCAGTGCAATTTCTATGTCCACTACCATTAATATATATCACTGCTCTTGTTATATAGGCATCCTTCTCATTAAGTATTGCAATTAAAATATATCACTCCTCCTGTTATATAATGTGTATGCATACTTGCTTAAAATTTCATACTTTTTGCTCTTAAATATTATTACCATTTCACTCAAATTTACATGACATTAAAGCCAAGCCCAAAATGTATACATACGTGTAAGTATAGGAGAAGTTGGATTCTACAACTATTGAAATTTTTTTTAAAAAAAACTATACCAATAGCAGCTTACAAGAAACTATACTTATGTTTACCACACCATACCTCAGCATCATAATGTTTATCATTTTCAAGTTTCAGCGAGGCTTCGTACCACGCAGCATCAGCAAATTTATATGCAACACTAATTTAGGCTAGAGGTAAACTACATGTGTCATGTAAACATGGTTGAATTCAATCTCTTTTGTGCATTTACAAGAGTTTTCCCACCAATACAAGTGTAAATACCACATTGAATGTAATCTACGAACACTGTGTGGTATGAAATCTCGCTGAAGCTTGAAATATATCACTCCTCATGTTATTTTCAAAATTAAATTCAAATATTTCTCAAAACATTTATTCTTATAGAATTAAGATATCCTTATCTCAATAATAAAACAATCTTGCATAATAGCTTTTGAATCACATTAACACACACCCATGTTCTATAGCATAGTTCATTTTAGAAGTGTATGGCTCGACTATGCACATGCATAATTGTAAACAAGGATTAGTAATAGGGTGCCAGGCATTGCTTAGATCTTTTGGATCTAACCCCATCTTTTCCTTCCTTGCAGGTTTTGGATCATACAAGAGCATACTGGATTGAACCCCGGGTCAACACTTCATTACTTTAGGCAATGTTTAGTACCTTCATTATTTATGTTCATCCACTTATGTATGTTTGCATTCATTCATATTCTTCTGAAATTTAATCTTTATAAGTTCAAATTCAAAATAGCAAGTGTATTATTTTATTACTGATGTCCCTATTTTATTACTAATGTCCTTATTTGTTCTAAAAGCATCAATATAACAAACAGAGCACTGACCAATCAAATAGGGACATGAGGTGCTCAAACAGTGAGCTCATAAAATAATATATTTAGTCTTAATAAAATCTTATAAAACAACATATATTGTGTGAAGTGTTTGATCTCTTTTTATTTATTTTGGTGTTGATATTCACTATGTGGTACACCCCATTTATGATCATTTCATGAGAAAATATCTTGGTGGCTCGCAGGCTACAAGCTAGGGCATCATACATTGTTCATGAGCTCACTGTTTAATATTGGCATTTTTTTACATCTTTTCATTTAGAATGCTTGATGACTGATGATCTTTGAGAGCTAGGGCATCATTTCTATTACCTTTAAGGCATTGTGCAAAGTGTTTGATCTCTCTTTATTTGTTTTGTTATTGATATTCACTATGTGGTACTCCCTGTTTATGATCATTTCATGAGGAAATGTCTTGATTGCTTGTGGGCTGCAAGCTAGGGCATCATGCATTATTTATGAGCTCACTTTTTGAGCACCTCATGTCCCTATTTGATTGGCTGGTAATCAAACAGTGAGCTCATAAACAATGCATGATGCCTGAGCTCAAATTCAAAACAATAAGTGTATTATTTTATTAAGATTAAATATATTGTTTTATTAAGATTTTATTAAGAAAAAATATTTTGGGTTAGTTTTATGTTGTTTTATAAGATTTTATTAAGACTAAATATATGATGTAAACTCATAATTATACTTGATATATATATACTTCAAAGAAGGAATTATGAAATAAAGTTGCAGGTAGTTATCTCTTCTATAATGATGGAGGAGTGAAAGGTAATGATCAATGAAGTTGATGCTATTAGATCATGCATTAACACACTTACTATTTTGAATTTGAGCTCGAGCATCATGCAATGTTATTATTTTCATTACATGCTTGCTACTATTGTGCACCATATATTGTTTTATACACTATTTATTTCATTGAGACTATGAGCTTGGTTTTTCTTTCAGATGTGTATGGCTTGACTATGCACATGCATAATTGTAGATGAGGATCAGTAATAAGATGTCATTCATTGCTTAGATATTTTTTATCTAACCCCCATATCTCTTTTCTTTGCAGGTTCTAGATCATACAGGGGCACACTAGATTCATACCCAGGTCAAAAATTTATCACTTCAGGCAATGTCTGGCACCCTTATTATTTATGTTCATCCTCTTATGTATGCTTGTACTCTTGCATTTTCTTCTGAAAGTTATTTTCCTTGTATAGTATATACAAGTTATTTTTCATATATATACATGTAATCTTTAGATGCAAAAATTTATTTTCCTTTACATGTATCTTTGCAAGAAATGAACACAAATTAAATAAGATCATCTAATAATGCAAACTAGGGTATTGTAGTCACTCATCTAGTAATTAGTTCCCCAAACCATTACTAAGGATTGAACATAAGTCTAAGTCCCCAAATCTATTTTGCTATATGTATAAAACAATATATGGTGCACAACAACATTAAGCTGTCAATGATAGCAATAACATTGCATGATGCCTTAGCTCAAATTCAAAATAGTAAGTGTATTAATGTATGATCTAATAGCAGCAACCTCATTGATCATTACCTTTCACTCCTCCATCATTATAGAAGAGATAACTACCTAAACTAGGGCATCATGCATTGTTTATGAGCTCATTGTTTGAGCACCTCATGTCCCTATTTGATTGGCTAGTGCTCAAACAATGAGCTCATAAATTGCAACACCCATTTGGTTATAAACAAAAAAGAAAAAGAAGAAAGTGTCATTTGTAATTTTTTAATTCGAAGAGCTACCACGAAGATGGCACTACACTTTTGCGTGGGGTAAAAAGGGCATTCAAGTTTGGCATGTGCGAAGAGGCCGACACCATGTGGGAAGAGGGCACTAGCACTTGAGGTAGGCATTCAAGCTTTGTCTATTTTATCATAAACGGGGAGTACCACATAGTGAATATCAACAACAACAAAAAAAAAGAGAGATCAAACACTTTACACAATATATGTTTCTTTATAAGATTTTATTAAGACTAAATATATTATTTTATGAGCTCATTGTTTGAGCACCTCATGTCCCTATTTTATGGTTGGTGCTCTGTTTGTTATATTGATGCTATTAGATCAAATAGGGACATTAGTAATAAAATAATACACTATGTGGTACTCCCCGTTTATGATCATTTCATGAGGAAATGTCTTGGTGGCTCGTGGGCTACTACAAGGTAGGGCATGACACATTGTTAATAAGCTCACTATTTAATACTTGCATTTTTACATAATTTTCATTTGGAATGCTTGATGACCTGTGAGCTTTGAGAGCTATAGCATCATTTCTATTACCTTCAAGGCATTTTGTGAAGTGTTTGATCTCTCTTTATTTGTTTTGGTGTTGATATTCACTATGTGGTAATCCCCGTTTATGGCCCTTTACGAAGGCTCCCAATCTACTCTTCTCTCTGTTGTATTATTGTGGGTGAATTTGAAGGTTATGAATGGTTTATCCAACATAGCAATGTCACATATGTTAAGGTTTGTCATATATTTCATTATAGTCTAGATAAAAGGTGAAACATGTAACATTAAGATTATTTATAGTAATGACTTATATTATTTATTGCAGATTGATAGGCGACTTTTTGTTACCACCATCAAATGTTCTCCCTCACTCATACCGAGAATTATGTGCCACTATGAAACATATTGGAATGGAGTATCAAACAATAGATTCTTGTTTTGAAGATCATATTATTTATTATAACGAACATGAAAATGCAACAGAATGCCCTAAATGTCATACAAGCAAATATCAAGATGATCAAGTGACAAAAAAGGTGTCTCACAAGGTTCTTCATCACATCCCCATTATTCCATGTCTGAAATGATTATTCAGGTGCAATATCTTGGCACAATTCATGGATTACTATGCACGCAACAGGAGTCAAGATGACATTATTTGAATTCCTAGAGATGATTCATCACTTATGGACATAGAGGAAAAGTGGCCACACTTTAAAGAGGAACCTCAAAATCTCAGGCTTTCTCTGGTAGTAGATGGTTTCAATCCGCATGGAGAGATGAGATCTGTTTGCTCACTATGACCTATTTTTGTTATAAATAATAACCTTCCTCCATGGATGTCAATAAAGAAGGAGCACATTATGTTAGCAATGATTGCTCCAGGTATCTTATTATTTTATAGTTATCTACATGTAATTATAAGCCTTGGAGTGAAATGGCCACAATAATTATTTGATGTTGTTAATTCAACTAGGTAAGTATGAAGTGAAAGATATGAATGTATATATTGCACCTCTTATCGATGAGTTGTTGGTGTTATAGAATGGTTTCACTAGGTATGACATCTCTCAACCAATTGGATAAAAAAAATTTCAATTCCATGCAATGCTTGTGTGGACAATTCATGATGGTCTAGGGTTGACACATTTTTGTGGTATGTTATGGTGAATTCTAGTTGTACGCGATAATTCAAATTTTAAAAATATACATATTTAATCCAATTTTATTGTTATCTTGTAGGTCTTCAAACAAAGGAAAAATTTGCATGTCTAATGTGTGGTCCAAAGATGAAATCCCATCATTCCAAAAGTTTAAGAAAATAGGTGTTTGATGAGTATAGGTAGTTCCTCCCCAGAAATCATAAGTATCGAAGTGTAGAAAGTCATCTTTTCAATAGGAAAGAAGAGACTACATCAAAGCTCCGAAGAATGAAACCTCACCTATGGCAGTTGGAATATAATAGAATTCAAGGTAATATTGTTCCACGTAATGGTCGATGTTTGAAAATTATATATTTTGATTTTGTTTTGTTGGCTAATTATGTAGTTGATGATCTTGAAGGTCGTGAAGGCATCACCGACTAGCTTCCAAAGGGATGAAAATGTTATCCTAGACAATTTAGTAGGTTTCCCTACTATGAGCATCTACAAATTGTGCATTTTTTTGATAGTGTGCATATTGGAAAGAATGTAACAGAGATACTGTGGAAAATATTGGATGGAAGGCGTGACAAAGAAAAACTTGGCTAAATTTGTAGTGACATTCATGATTCCAATCATGCAATGAAAAATATCATTGAATCAAATAGAAATGGAGACCAGATTAATGCAAGTGCTCTTCCTTGGTTATTAACAAAGCAACAAAATAATGCCATAAAAGAAGTGATCCAAAAAATTCAATTTCCTACAAGATTTGCTACGGATATAGGCAATCTCATATCAAAGAAAAATGATTTTGGGTCAGAGATGAAAATGCATGATTGGCATACCTTCATCAAGATAATTCATAGTCTTTTGTATTTATAATATATTTGTGTAATTGCATTCAATTTTCATTGTATGAAATGATCAGTTGACAATTGTTGCAGTATTTGTTACCCCTATCTCTCCTAGAGAACTTTGATAGTAATATCAAACAAGTGATATATGATCTTGAAAAATACATGAGGTAAGCAGTGATATTTGTTCAATATATCAAACAATAATATCAAACAAGTAATATATTATAAAGTCTCGTATTTATAAATTTATGTCTTGAATCTCTTATAGGTGGTTGTCATCTAAAGAAATCCATAAAGAAGATATAAAATATTGGAAGAAAAGAATTTGTCGATTATTGTGTGAAATGCAAGTGTTTGCCTCCATCTTTTTTCAATGCACAAGAACACTACCTCATACACCAAGTTGAGGAGATTGAATTGTGTGGACCTGTACATGCTAGGTCAATATGGATGGTTGAGAGACACTTGAAATTTTTGAATGGTTTGGTACAAAAAAGAGCACATCTCGAGGGTTCTATGGTTGAGGGATATATGGTATACCAGATGATGGTGTACGTTACTCAATATCTTCCTAATCTTGCAGCAAAGACCCAAATAGATTTCATTTGGGATCTCGACTCAATTAAAAAAATTGAAGGGGAGTACTTGGTGGGAAATGGTAGATTTAGGAAATTGAAAGGTAATAAATTATGAGATGTTATTGTAGTAAATTAATTCTTAATCTTCAAAATAAATCTATTGTAAGTCATCTATTTACTTTTGTACAGCTGCTAAAGAGTGGGATGCAATACATTTGTTTATTGCAAACAATCAAGATTGGATGATGGCATGGATTGAACGATGTCAACATGATGGTCATAGATTAACATGGAAATCCATGTCTTCACTGGTTATACAAGCTCATTGCAATGGAGATCCCAATGTTACAAAAAAGAAAATAGATTTAGCATATGGTTTAAGAGATCACCAGGTACTTATAAATTTTTTAATTAATCAATCATATGTTTTTCAATTCGTGATGCAATAATTTATACATGTTTGACATTATTGCAAGTGAAACACCACAAGGCTATGTTTTTCAATGTTTATAAATTTCACATCAAAAATTTGGACGACACGAAGAGAACTTGTGATTCTAGGATAAGTGCAGTGTTCCAGGTGACTAATATTTCATCTAGAAACAACTTACATCCTCGAGAGTCACAAAATAGATACTATGGTAATTTGGTTGATATACTTGACTATGACTTTAATTCCTTCAAATTAGTTCTTTTCATTGTGAAATGGTACAGACTACAACTCAATAAAAATGATCTTGATAGAACTGTTATTGAACATGACAATGGATTTTCAATGATTAATACAAGGTTGTTTGAGCCAGTTGGAGAAGAGCCCTATGTTCTTCTAAGCCAATGTGAGCATGTATTTTACTCAGAGGTTCCACATAAACCAAGTTGGTCATTTTTTGTTAGACATGATCCAAGAGGAAGACCATAAACTATAATGTGATTAAAGAAGATACCTAGGAAGATGAAGAAGTGGAAGATGATGTAGAACCAAATCATGATCAAGAGCTAGTCGAAGAAGAATATGAAGAAGAAGATGACTATGATGCTACCACTGATGATGATGATGATGATGCTACTGATGAGGATGATGTTGCTACTGATGATGATAATGATGATGATGATGATGATGATGATGATGATGATGATGATGATGCTGATGGTGATGATGATGACGATGACAATAGTGGTGATGATGATGTTGTCGATGATAACGATCTTGATGATGAGATGGATGAAGAATAATATCAATGACATGAATGAAATGTACAATTATGCTACATGTTTGGTATGTTGTAATGATTGTTTTATATGTACTACTCTTTTTCACCTTGTTTTATATGTCCTACTTATATATCATTAATCTTTTGTTAAGAGAAATTTTATTCTAAAAGAGTGTATTTAATCTCTATATGCTTAAACAACCTCACTAGTTAAGGTTGTTCTCATTTGTAGTGGGCATGACAAGAATCAAATCACTTGAAAGACACTAGTATTTAGACATGCACAAATTAGTGGCATGATTAAGAAAATTACCTTTATTTACAATTGCATGGTTGTCTTTGGTTTGTCATTTTGTTTTGAGTGTCTAGTGATTTAAACCAAAGACTTCAACTTAGCCAAAAAAATGTGCAAGTCTACATTAGTATGTTTCTTTTTATTGTAATTATAATTAGTATGAATGAACAAAATAATGACAATGCAATATTTGTGATAATGTAATATTTGTTGAAATAGCATCGATGACTTTGGTCAATGTGCCTATGTGTCAATGTGGTGTTGGCCCATGCATGTTGAAGACATCATGCACAACAAGTAATCCTAGGTGTCAATTTTGGGTTTGCCCAAATAGGAAAAAGGTCTGGATACATAATTACATTTTATGTTTAAAAATAATGTGACAACTAATCATTTTATAAAGAATTGATGTACATTTTGTATTGTCAGGGAAATACTGGATGTTAATACTTTCGGTGGGTCGATCAAACCACATTTACATCTACCTCATCTACATCTATACCTGATGTAGGAAATGAGTGCAACTTGTGCAAGGCTCGAGAGGCAGCTAGAGCCACCAAGCTTGCTTCAATGGCGAAAGAAGAAATCATATTTATGTGATGTCTTCTTTGTGTAGTTTGTGCACTACTTTGTTGGGACCATATGCGTAAATGTGGTTAACATAGGGCTATTCTAGATACTAATTTTTTTTTAGAATTTTTAGTAGATACACATTAAGAAGATGCACATAAACATGACAAATGAGAAACATAAATGTAGATATCACAACAACTGAAAAACATAAATGTAGGCATCATATTCACAATTTTTTGGAGACACAACATAATTGAATGGTATACCTAGATGATTCAACACAACTATATATCACTTCTTTGGTTCCAATTTTACACTGCGGTAAACAAAATCCATAGATAAAAAATAAATTTAGAGAGCGGAGGAGAGCGAGAATGACCAAAGTAATACAGATCCCTATATTATTTTGGTCATTATCGCTCTCCTCCTATGCTCTCTAAATTTATTCTTTATCTTTGGGTTTTGTTTACGCAGTGTAGACATGGAACTGGAGGAGTAGTTGTGTTGCATCATTTGGGTATACCACTCAATTATGTTGTGTTTCTAAAAAATTATGACCATGACACCTACATTTATGTTTCTCAACTATAGTGTCCCAAGACCCCTTATGACCCTTTACGACTCTTTATAATCCCTAAGAATACATCTTAGAGATCTTAAAATATTGTAAAGGGTCATTGTGTGCTAAAATGTTGTCACACTTCTATGAATCCTTACATGCAACAAAAATCAAGAATGAGCCCTCACAAATCGATCCATAGCTCTCTATGCATGGAGTTGCAAGATTTGTAAAATTGCTCTTAGCTAGAGCTATAAACTCATGACCTTGCTAGTCAACCACACAATGAGAGATTCCAAATGAATGCAATGCTATGCAAATCTATATGAGAATGAAGATGCAATTAAGCTATGAAAATGGAAATGAAAGAGTTACAAACCCTATAATTAAACTATGTGAGATTAATCTAAAACATCAAAGGAAATGGTACCATGATGATGCAACTATGATGCAAGCTAGGATGTGATGTAGATGCAAGATGAATGCCAATAATGCTCCAAATCTTCAAAACTTGATGCAAGAATATCTCCAAAAGCTTCAAAAACCTATAACATACTAATTCAAGTATGTATGGTGTGTGCAAATGAGGAAGAGAGCTCTTCTTTTATAGGAAGTGAAAAACAATGGACCATGGAGATTAAGAGGCAAAAGACTTAATTAACGATGGAGAAAAAAAGAAGCTTGATCCTTGTGCACAAATATCCTCCAATAAGAAAATTAGAAGCATTTACTTTATGTTGAGCATTTAATTTATGTCCATGTGAGGCAAAAAGTACTTTTCTTTTATTTTTTATTTTATTTTTCTTTATAAATTAGAATTAAATGCTTTATTTGTGCAACATAGGATAAGAAGAAAAGTGAAGATTTTTTATTTAAATAAAAGGGGAGGAAATTCTTTTTAATTAAATAAAGGCTTAGGATAAAGTGATTTTATTATTTAATTAAAAGAGATTTTTAATTAATTAAAAGGGATTTATTCTCTTAATTAAATAAGGTTTTTATTTTTTATTTTTTTAAAATTAAATAAGGCTCAAAACCTTAGGAAATATTGAATTGATTATGATTTGATCAAGGAAATTGATATATTTGAAAAATGTTGATTTTTGAAAATATTGATTCAGGGATTTGACAAATTGCAGAAATGGGGCCCAAAGTCTAGGTGACCATTTTAGGGTGCATACATTTGCCCCTCTTTGACTAATGTGTGATCGATCTGGGAACACATGTAGTCAAAGAAAAATTGAAATGTGAGATCAATCTGGGATCACAAAACAACTCAGATGTGTGTTCATTTTGGGAACACATCAGCACAAAGATAGGCAACAGCTAAAAGACAAGACCAACACCGTCGTTGCTAGGTGCAAATCAAGCCTTAGAAAAAAATATCATTGTCGCTGCTAGGTAATAATCAAGTTTGAAAAATAGGAGATAAAAATTGAAAGACAAAATCACCACCGTCGCTGCTAGGTGATAATCAAGTCTAAAAATAAGAATCTCAAGCTGAGCTGAATGATAAAGCTGAATCAAAGATTAAAGCTGATAGGTACTGCCCCCTTGAAATCAAAATCGAAATTAGATAGAGGAGAACAACAAATTGATAAACTTGATCAAGTCACAATAAATCATAATTGAAGGATGGAGCATGATAGGATAACCATCAAATAGTGAAGACGTGGCCCAAGTTGACTAGGTTTGACTGGGAAAGAAATAGGATAAAGATTAAGTCAAACCTCAGAGAGAGGAAGCGAAAGGGGTGAATGAAAGACTAGAAGTTTGAAAGACATGAAAAGGAAGAAATTTCATCAAAAATTGAAGAATTGTGTCTCAAATGGTCAGTCAACGCGACTCAGATTTCGGTTTTGAGTCCGAAATGGATAGAAAATGATGTGACATGAAAGACCAAAAATGAAAGATATGATTAAGAAGAATCAGAAAATGAGCACAGTTGACCAACTAGTCCGTAGATGATAAAAAGGAGAGCTCTCTCCATATGCAAGATGCAAAAACTAATCTAACATGAACCTAAAAATGCAAGCTACTATGAAAGTGGTTGACTTGCAAGGTCACAACGCTTATAGACATCTAATTATCATCATCGATCATTATTGGTAGCGTCGTAAAATCATACAATGCACACTAGCATAACTATGTGGATATGAATATGATCTTTATCAGATAAAAATGTGGAAATCCCACCTAGGCATCAAAGACATGGAGGTCAAGATGACTAATGCAGTGAGATTACCTAAATTTTGATATGGCAAGATTATGATTGTATCAAGACACATGAAAGTTAGGATAACTAGAAGCATGCACTCGCAAAATAGTCAAGGATAATACCTTGTCAATCCATAGTGTCAAGTAAGATCAGCATAAATGCTCAAGACAATTAGGATCAACAAAATATACTCATAAGTAGATAAAGAAAGAAAACATGTTCTCATACCCTCAGTCTTCTAGCTATGCATCATCGAAAACTTCTCAGGGAGAGACCACTCATCAAAGAAATCCTCATAGACAACACACAAAGAAAAATAAAGTCAACATATCTCAAGCGAGTTGATTGTTTAAGTGTGTGTGTGTTGGTCATAGAGTCAAACTTTGGTTATCACATCTGCAAATGAGAAATATCGCATCAAACTTAGACTATTGGGAAAGACATCTGATAAGTGTTGAGAAACACTTGACGCAAGGGTAGTGTTGAAAAACACTATTTGGGGTGGTGTTGAAAAACACCTGTTGTGAAATGCCCCAAGAGACAAACGCACCTAAAGGACCAATGCTAATAGTTATGCCCCCTAGACAAAGATAAAGACCAATTCCAGACCAAAGAAAATAAGGTCAAAGCATGATGGAAAGTGGCTAAGTGTCGAGAGCGCATGCTAAAAAATAAGGGTGCAAAGGCCTCAAGTAGCGCCTGTTTCCAAGTTTTCACCAAGGCACTTTTTATATTTTTTTGAATTTTTGAATTTTTTTTTTTTTTTTGTATTTTCTTTTTTTTGGAAGAAGGCAATCTTTTTAGATAATGCTCCTTGAAAGGATAAATCATTGATATACCAAGGATTCAAAATGATATGCTCAAAGATACTAATAAGGAAAGGAAGATGAAAGAGAAAAATGGAGGATAAGGTTTTATGTAAAGCGAGTGAGGTTGGAAGATAGGAGGAATAGGCAAATGAGGAAAAAGGATAGAAAGTAGAAGGATAATGAAAGAAAGGAAGACAAGATCAACATCAACACACACCTTGAAGGGTGGTGAGAGGATGGAGGAAATGTGAATGAAGGAATACAAGAAGGAATATGATGAATGTTTAGCAAAGGTTGTGGTTCAGGCACATGGAATGGAAGAATGTTTTTGGAAGAAGATGAAGTGGAAGCCTTTGGAAGCTTGAATGTCAACTTTACTTTTTGTTCAACGTGAGACTCTTTCAAGAAAGACTTTGGAATCCATATAGCTTTAGGATTTTTATTTCCTTTTGATATCTTAGAGAGAATATCTTGAATGATGGATTTTGGAACCCATACTTGTCTTGTAATTTTCTTCTTAGATATCTCTTTTGACTTTATGTTTCCATGTCAATTAGAGGAGACATGGTGATCTTCTTTTTTTGATGGATTCTTGTATTGCTTCTTTTTCTTGTATTGAACATTCAAGTTACTTCCAAAAGACTTGGGACTTGTGGAAGAAAGATGATATGACTGGTTTAGATGGGTGGATGGATGAAAAGGATTCAAGCGTATGCATCTATGTTGATCTTGAGGAAAGATAGGAGATGGAGGGACGTAAGGACCCAAGATGGATGGAGAATTAGGAGAGTTAGGAGAGGAAAGTGAAGGGACATAAGGGCCCAAGATGGAAGGAAGACATGAAGTCCTTAGCAATGGTGGAGGAGGTCCAAGGATGGACATGGAAGATGCAAAAGGATAATCAATAAGTTCATCAGCACCTATATGACAACCAAGGATATCAGCATCTTTAGAGTGAGCATTAGGATTTTCAATAGTATCATGAACATCTTGAATAGGAGAAACTTCGTTGATAGGATCATTCAAAGCTTGTGAAGATTTAGGAAGAGTAGAAAGTGGAAGCGAACATGGAGTGGTAGAACAAGAAGATGGAAGACTTTGATCTTGACAAGGATCTTTGGATAGCGTAAGCGCATCAACTTTCTTTTGATTTTCAATAGGCTTAACATCAGAAGTAACAACACCATTTTTAATAACTTTAATGGAAGTATCATCTTTGGAAAGTGCAAGTATAGTAGGGTTATTTTGATTGTCAATAAGCTCAATAGTGAAAGTAGTAGCTTGATCTTGCTTAGGAGAAGACTTAAGACATAGTGGAATGAATGAGGAAGGGTGTAAAGGATCAAAAAAACCATGAAGCAGATAAGAGACATCATGGAATGGATTGGATGACATGGAAAGTTCTTGATCTTGATCTTTCTTTATGTTCTTTTCTTTATCATCTTTAAAATCCTCTTGACATGAAGCCACTTCTAAGGACAAGGAAGCATGTTGGGATTGTATGGAAGACTTTGGTAGAGATGGTGAAGGAATAGCTGAAGTAGGCATTGTAGCATATAAAGGCTTAGGCTCACTAGGTGTAGCATTATTGAAAGTATTTGCAGCCAAGTGAAGGTTATCTTGAGTATCTTTAAGAGGTAGCCCTTGAGGATAACTATAGGGAACCGCATGAGAAGTATTAGAATTTTTGTTGGATGAAGGATTTGTGAAAGATTTGGAAGACTTAGCAGCTTTAGGAAATGTATGGGTATTGGATGAAGTAAAGGATGGAAGGGAACCATCAAAAGACAAAGGTTCAATGTTAACATGATCTTTCTTGAGAGCGTAATCTTTATTTTCAGCATGAGAACTTTTAGAGGAGAGATCCTTTTGACGTTTGAAATCAGCACGGTAGATTTTCTGCTCCTTAGTAGGAATATTGTATTGTTCACAAAAATCATCAAAGAATTCTTCAAATTCAGAATCATATGGATCCTCATCACAATCTACCCAATAGGATGACCCATTAGTAAGCCTAAGCGCATGACAAGGAGGACTCTTAGGAACATATGTCATCATCATGTTACTCATTATGGTATGCTTTGATATGAGGAGTAAGACTCTTTGAAGAAGTAGAAGAAGAACGCAATCGTGAAGAAGAGGAAAATGAAGACTTCATGGAAGAAGAAGATTTGGATAATGAAGAATGCGAATAATGTTTAGAAGAGTCATGATAAGATTTGGAAGATGAAGAATGCGAGTAGTGTTTAGAAGAATCATGATAAGACTTAGAAGATGAAGAATGGGAATGATGTCTAGAAGAGTCATGATAAGACTTGGAAGGTGAAGAAGAATGTGAAGATTTAGATGATGAAGAATGTTTGGAAGAAGAAGATCGTGATATGATCATGTTTATGATTCTAGCAAAGGCATCTAATTTAATCATCTTTTCTTTTATTTTTGCTATAAATTCATCACTCATGAGAATTTTGGAGGAACAACACTTTTCAAATATGTCAATGAGCTCAAGATCATCTATTCTTAATAAAGGTTCCAAAGCTAGATAGTCAAGATTCATGGTTATAGAAGAGGAGGAATCAAGCATGGAAGAAATGAATAGATGAATAGAAGAAGGTAGACTAGATAGTAAGAGGAAAAGAATCAAGAAGAAAAAGAAGAATTTCCCATAGGAATAGAAGACTTTAGAAGAACATGGGAAATGGAGAAGAAAGAAGAAGACTAAGATTCATCTTATGCAATTGATACCATAACATTCATTAAGATGTTGAGCAACATGACAACACTTAGGATCTGACCTGGACTAACCAAGGAAGACCAAGCTTCTAAGGAGAACACACTACAGCAGGACAAAACTTAGTTTCAATATTCCAAATAGATCTTTCAAAAGATTTCACAATGATGATCAAGCACATAGAACAACAATCAGGGAGTTCAAGAAAATAGTCTTCAAGCAATGAGCAAGGGACAAAGCAACCTTGCGCATGAATAGAGATAGTGACTTAGTATGCTACTCCTTAAAGATTCTACTTGTGTATGTTCTTGAAAATATTTTAGCAGGCACATAGAACACAACAACACCTTAACAAGCTTTTTATAAGGGTATATGTGGCTTTCTAAAAGGATTCCTCGATACACACAAGGTACGTGAGGCCCAAATTCGTAGATGAGAAGAATCCAAAATCACACAGCCGGGGGGAGACGGTAACCCAAATCTCCTCCTTCACTTCTCAAAGGTATAAAGTTCTTTGAAGCTTAGCCAAGAGTGATATCAAACTCAATTCCCAAGAGAGGTGTCTTTGGATTCAGCTCCCAATATTTATACTCCGCCGGAACATAGGAGTTAAGGTTGTCCCTTGAGGTGGTGTGTCCCCAAGCAGGCCTTCTAGAAATAAAAACTAAGTAATTCACTATCAAAAGTATTTAGAGAACTAAAGGTGGAACACTTAACTCTTCAAGTAAATGTGATGTGAGTCCAAAAGTGGAACATTTAACCCTTTAAGATAATGTGAAGCGAGTCCAAAAGTGGAACATTTAACCCTTCAAGAGAATGTGAAGTAAGTCCAAAAAAGTGGAACACTTAACCCTTCACACAAACTCAAAGTGAGTCCAAAAGTGGAACATTTAACTCTTCACACCAACTCAAAGTGAGTCCAAAAGTGGAACATTTAACTCCTCACATCAACTTAAAGTGAGTCCATACCTTAGAAAACAAGTGAGTTCCAAAAAGCACAAAAGGGTTGCCTAGTGGAGCAATTAACGCTTCTTTCCTGTAGACCCCTCCCCTTTAATGTGGTGCTGATCTTGCAACCATGGGGCGGAAATGGGGGGCCAGTGGATTAGCAAGTCCAATAACCCAAGATAGCAATCTAGATCAATCACAAGTAATCTAAAGTTTCTTATCAATACTACTCACAAATGACAAAGGGTTGAATCAATGGAATATTTAACTTTCCAAGTAAACATAGAGTGAGTCCACAAAGTGGTGCATTTAACTCCCTATGTAAACAAAGAATGAATCCATGCCCTCAATCACTCAATGAGATATTTGATATTGGAACCAAGAATTACTTAAGGTTTAAACACAAGCATTCACTTACGCAAACTTGTATGAAAGAAAATCTATGTTCATTTATTTCCCATTAAGAGCATCAATTGAAATGTGTTCTATGAAAGCATGTAAACACTCAAGCCAAACACATGAGAGGTTCAATTTTAATTCCAAAATCCAAATGTTGTAGAGATGGAACAAAGTACCTCAAGTCCAACACTTTGTTTTAAACATTTTCCATGAAAGCAAGAGCACCTTCAAATGAACAAGACAAGAAAATAAGCAAACAAGATATGCAATGTCTATCTAACTTATGCAAACCCTAGGGTTAGATCTAAAAATCAATTATTAGGAGAAATGATAACCAGAAAATAATCCAAATGATAACTCATATCATGCAATGAACAATAAAAAATAAGTGCATACCCATCACAATTTTTTTTTTTTTTTTGCATTTGACCTAGTCAACAAGATCTGATTTTTACCACATGAATTCGGACCCTAAACCCAAAATTAAGAAAAGAGACCTTTATCAAAAAATAGAGAGCTTTTCAAAAATGTAAAAATTTCAAAAAAATCTCTTTATTTGTGCCCTAGAGACCCATTTTATCAAAACATACTAGTTTTTATAAATTGACCAAATGAGCTATGATATGATTTCTAAATTAAAAACATAGTGAATGGACCCCCTATATAATTCTAAGACCTTTCTAGAAATATAAAAAATTTCAAAAAAAATGCTGATTTGCGCCAAAAATAGATTTTTTATGAAAAATCAAGAAAAAATCATAAAAAATACAAATCACCTCCAAAAATTCTGAAATTTGTTTTAACGCTTCTTTGATATGTTACCAACTTGCAAAAAAAATTTTAGACCAAAACACTAAGCCGTTTTGGAGATATGATCAAATCTTTCAAATCTAGGGTTTTTTGTCTCCAAACAAATCTGCACAAGGGTTAGCTCCAAAAATAATCAAAACCAGCATGTAAAAAGTGGGTTGCCCCATGGTGGGCACCAAAAATGTGTGCTAAAATTTTGTCACACTTCTATGAATCCTTACATGCAAGAAAACTCAAGAATGAGCCCTCACAAATCGATCCATAGCTCTCTATGCATGGAGTTGCAAGATTTGTAAAATTGCTCTCAGCTAGAGCTATAAACTCATGACCTTGCTAGTCAACCACACAATGAGAGATTCCAAATGAATGCAATGCTATCCAAATCTATATGAGAATGAAGATGCAATTAAGCTAGGAAAATGGAAATGAAAGAGTTACAAACCCTATAATTAAACTATGTGAGATTAATCTAAAACATGAAAGGAAATGGTACCATGATGATGCAACTATGATGCAAGCTAGGATGTGATGTAGATGCAAGATGAATGCCAATGATGCTCCAAATCTTCAAAACTTGATGCAAGAATATCTCCAAAAGCTTCAAAAACCTGTAGCATAATAATTCAAGTATGTATGGTGTGTGCAAATGAGGAAGAGAGCTCTTCTTTTATAGGAAGTGAAAAACAATGGACCATGAAGATTAAGAGGCAAAAGACTTAATCAATGATGGAGAAAAAAAGAAGCTTGATCCTTGTGCACAAATATCCTCCAATAAGAAAATTAGAAGCATTTACTTTATGTTGAGCATTTAATTTATGTCCACGTGAGGCAAAAAGTACTTTTCTTTTATTTTTTATTTTATTTTTCTTTATAAATAAGAATTAAATGCTTTATTTGTGCAACATAGGATAAGAAGAAAAGTGGAGATTTTTTATTTAAATAAAAGGGGAGGAAATTCTTTTTAATTAAATAAAGGCTTAGGATAAAGTGATTTTATTATTTAATTAAAAGAGATTTTTAATTAATTAAAAGGGATTTATTCTCTTAATTAAATAAGATTTTTATTTTTTATTTCTTTTAAATTAAATAAGGCTCAAAACCTTAGGAAATATTGAATTGATTATGATTTGATCAAGGAAATTGATATATTTGAAAAATGTTGATTTTTGAAAATATTGATTCAGGGATTTGAAAAATTGCAGAAATGGGGCCCAAAGTCTAGGCGACCATTTTAGGGTGCATATAGTCATAAGAGACTCCTAGGAGAGGTCAGATGAGCTTCCACCTTCGAGTGGTTGGCCCTGTTAAGTAGAGAATGTTAAACTATTCTCGAAACAAAGAGAAGCTCAATAATTTAAGATCTTTGTCAAGAACCCAGTCGCAAAGAAACACCATAGACTGCACCATGAACCCACTATGAAGAGGCATTCAATGTCTCATAAGTCACATCAAATGATCCACTTTCTGTAATCTCAGTCTCTCAGCTTGGTTCACCAAGAAGAAGACTTCTCCCAAGTCATCATGGACACCATAGTGATCTATGAATCTCCAATGTGCAAGTTCTACATGTCACTCTCTCAACATCACACCTAACTCATTTGAAACTATGGAAAAAATGGTAGACGGTCCCAGTGATCCATCACAACCCGATCTCAACAACAATGCAAAGAGTAGCTTGATTATGTCTTCAAGCCAATCAATGCACAGTCTACTCAAACTCCAAGTCAAGTCATTGCTACACTCCTTGGGACAAAAGAACATCAAATTTGGACCAAAGAAGTCAAGAAGTTGCTTGAATTAGATCCAAATGCAATGAGGTCTACATATATCCCATGAACACATCAGGAAGAATGCATCTCTAATCGTCGCACTAGCTTCTTGTGCTAGAGCCATCACTGTCACAAGTCTTGATTCAGTAGGATCCATTTGAAATCTAAGTCTCTAGACTTGACTCAATAATCCACAAGCTACTATTGAATCTCCTGCAAAGTTGTCTCCGAATGATCCATGACCAAATCATGAGTAGGAACGAGATCTGCAAGAACACAATTCTGAATCGACAAATATATATATATATATATATATATATATATATATATATATATATATATATATATATATATATATATATATATATATATATATATATATATATATTTTAAAACTGATTGTTTTCGTAACTATGACAACCCCACAACAGTGACGGTAAGCCGTCGCAAACATCTGACATCCAGACATTGC
Source organism: Chamaecyparis obtusa (assembly GCA_027943335.1). Classification (NCBI taxonomy): domain Eukaryota; kingdom Viridiplantae; phylum Streptophyta; class Pinopsida; order Cupressales; family Cupressaceae; genus Chamaecyparis; species Chamaecyparis obtusa. Next base: position 65,463 of record BSBK01002738.1, on the reverse strand, counting down.
ATTAGCAGCATCACTGTCAGAAAAAACTATAAATGATGGACATCTGTCGTAAATGTCCAACGCATGTCTGTCACATGTACATCATAGTCATCGTTACAAACCATAAATGATGGATATCTGTCATAAACTTCTGACAAATGTCTGTTGCATTAATAGCATTTTCATTGGTGAACAAGTTATAAATAATGGCTACCCATTGAAATATTCTGATGGGTCATCACCATTTGTATTTTTTGCGATGGATAGGCATCCCAATTTTGATGGCAACAAATAGGTCCGATGATAGGTTCACTTTGTTGGAACCCTCTTTTTGTGATGACTGTGGTTGTCATAATTATGACACCTAACAAAACCATCAATTTTTTTGACTGCAAAACTGTGATGCTAGGTGGTGTCTCTTAATCGACAGTATACTGTCAAAATTTAGATGTTCGGCCAACGGAAAAAGGTCTCAAATGTACTAGTGTTAAAGTATTCCATCTCTTAAGATGATATTTGACATATTTAATTTTCTTCTCAAAGAAAAACATAGCCGTGCCATAAGCTAGGCCACCGTCTCTCCACCACTTAGCCACCAAATCATAAAGAGACAAGTCTCAGAGCCACATAAGATGAAATCTAAAAGAAGGGTTCTTAGGGAGTGCAATAGGAGAAGAAGAGAACTTAATCGACCAATGATCAGAACCTGTCCAATCAAGAATTTTAGAACTCATAATCAGGCCACCTCCAACCCAATAACATGAAATAAGAAACCTATCCAAACATTCAGAGATAGCTTCCTAACCACTCCATCTATTGTTCCAAGTGAAAACCTCATTTGAAGGCTTAACATCAATAACAGAAAGAACGTCCACCAGGGCTTGAAAAAGATCAGAAGTAGGGCCAAGCCTAGGCCAACCTCCTCTTTTCTCCTCAAGACTTAAAATAGAATTAAAATGGCCTCATAAAATCCAAGGAAAATAAGGAGCACAAGAACACACATACCTAATGTGATCCCAAAGATGAATCTTCCCACAAATGTCAATAGGGGCATAAACATTTGTCACAAGAATAGTATCACCAGAGTCCAAGGAAGTAGCCACCATAGAGATTGAGTAATGACTCAAAATCCACCAAAGGGGAGAAATATTTTGAGGGTCCCAAAATATAGCCAAACCTCTAGAATTCCCTTGCGAACCAATACTTTGACAGTGACCAGCATACCAAATGCGTGGAGCATGCTGATGCATAACATCAATACAAACCTTTGTCTCTTGAACACAAAAGACATCTGAAGAATAAATTGCAATCAAATCATGAATAGCTTTTTGAAAATAGGTGCTATTCAAACCCCTAACATTCCAAGAGAGAATGATCATGGAGGGGTTTGAGAAAAGTGAGCATCAATAGGCTTAACAAACCCAGATTCCACCAATAGATCTCCAGTCTTTCTTATCTTCTCAAGGTCCTTCTGCTCTTTTGAGGAGCTATCAGCAGGACCTTTCTTAAGGAGTTATTTTTGCACTCCCAATCTATGAGATGAACCCTTATTTTGAGATGAAACTAAAACTTCTCTAGCTAAATCTGCCAAAACAATGTCATCCTCTATGGAATTATTTAAAGTCACCTAAGCCACTTGTTGTCCCTGAATAGCCTGAACTGGTTCTAGTTCAAGAACTGGTACAACCTCCATACTGACCCCAACACTATTAGAAGTGACCACATGTGGGACTCCTTCCAAAGCTAAATTCTCCTGCACCTCAAACCTGTTAAAGCCTCCATCTATCTGTCTATCCTTGAATGTCCTCTTCTGACCTCATCCTTTAGCCTTAGTTTTAATTGGTATAAATCCTTCCTTGTGCTTTCCCTAAGGCTCAGCCATCATGGGAGATTTCCCTTTTTCCTCTTTACCTAGAGGAGGAGGTGCCGAAGAGGGGGAATGAGCTTCCTTATGAACTTTAGGGCATTGTCATAGGAGATGGCCATACTCATGACAAAACTGACATCGAAAAGGTAGAGATTCATATCTAACTATTGAATCCATGATGAAGATCCCCAAAAAATTTCCATCAAATCTGGTAGGGGATTATTTAGATCTATCTCAACACAAACCCGGGCAAAAGAAATCACCTTTTTTATCAAGGGTTTATGTAGAAACCGCCACAGGCTTTCCCAAGAGACTAGCAATTTTATGTAAGATGTCTTCTCGTCAAAACTCCAGGGGGAGGCGAGGTAGATGAACCCAAACAAGAATTTGAGAAGGCATCTCTTTAGCTGAATTAAAACTTGCATGCCATTGTTTAATAAATAATCCAACCTGATTATAAAAATATGGGCCAACCTTCAAAAACTCTATTGCGATCTGCCATATTCAAGAAAATAACCATAAAATAGCTATTTGTTGCAAGCATAATTTCCATATCTCCTTCAATCTGCCAGGAACACCAGATCCAAGCTTCGAGAGTGGACAAAGGAATTCGAATGCCAAGAAACTTACAAATCAGAGCATGTCTTCTCTAATATGAGACATCTTCTTCCACCAAATCAGGAGAAATGACCAAAACTAGGTAATCCTAGGTTCTAGGAAGACAAACATTAACCTTCTTCATTTTAGGGCCAGCACTCGTATAAAACATATCTACTTGTTGTGCATTCATGCTTTAAGAGGACCTATTATGATCCTTGTTCGTGCAAGAAAGCTCCACAACTGATGGCATAGAAATCTCTTCCATGCAAATATTGAAGCCAGGAAAACAAACAAAAACCAAAACAGTTGCCAGCAAACTAAAAAAGTCCCTGCATACACCAAACCAAAACAAAACCCACCGCAATAAACAAAAAACTACCCCACTACTGAAACGCTTCCACAAAACCCACGCATGCAGACCTACAACCAAGCTAGGGCACCTCCATCTTTTCTCCTCCTGATATTAGAAATTTGTAGGTGGGAATAATTTGGGCCTTAGAATCCCTAGTCCAAAGAGATCGTTCAAGCTGGACAACAGAGATTGGATGCACTGCATGAGCTCTACCTATTATTTTTTCTACCCATAATTTTTTTTTTTAAGCCTATACACCTTATCTTAATTATCTGGAACTTCATGACCATGTGTCTTTTCCACATACAATTCCTCTTTCAGCACTCCATTAGGGAAGACAAAATTCATGTCCATTTAAAATACCTTCCATTTGTGTTGGGCTACAATATCTATGATAAAATGCATAGTTTTCATTCTTGGAATAGGGGCATATGTCTCATCATAATATCTTCCAAATTTCTATTTGCACCCCTTGAAAACTAACTGAGCCTTCTATCTATCTATTTTTCCTTCAACATTGCTCTTGGTATTATAGAGTCATTTCACCTAAATAACTTTCTTATTTGGAGGTAAAATAGTTAAATCCCAAGTTCTATTTCTTTATATTGCATCTATTTTCTCATTCATGACCTCACATAATTTATCTTCTTTCACAACATCCTCTAAACAAAATGGGTCACTACGAGAAAATAATGCTAAATTTATGCTCACGTCAAATTCATCATCATACATTTCATCTTGGTAGATCTCTCTTAGCTCATGGTATTTCTTGGATTTATGGAGGTGAGAGTGGGGTCTGAACTCTCACTACTGCTACTTCTCTTCTATGCAAGTTGTGTCATGAGCTATTTGGATCTTTTAGAAGCTCTTTGTGTACTAATCTCTAGAGCTATTGGGAGCTCTTAGAAGATGATTCTTTGGTTGTTTGTGGCTGCTTTCCATTCTACCTTTTTTTTTCAATAGTTGTTAGGAGTTGTTGGGAGATCTCTATATCTTCTAGTGCATCATCTTGTTGATCATCATAGTCATTTTCTTCATTATTAATTGGCACTTTACTTGAAATTATTGAAGATGTGTCAACCAAGTGATCACGTGACTTATTCTCCTTAAACTCCACATCTATAGTAGTGATTATCTTCTAGGTGGATGGATAATAAAATTTATAATCCTTAGATTTATGAATATACCTTGTGAAGCTACACTTCACACTCTTGTAATCCAAAGTTTTCCTTTGATCCTTTGGCACGTGTGCATAAGCTGGTAACACCCAAACACTCTCAAATGTTAAACTATCGATCTATTTTTTGGCTATGCCTTAAGAGGAATATTATCAGGGGTTGTCTTTGTTAGACTTCTATTTATGATGCAAGGAAGTGTAGGATGAGGAGCCAAAGGCGCACTCTGATCACTAACCTCCTTGTAGAAACAATATGTAGAAGCAAACAACACAAAAGGGAGAGAGAGAATGTAGAGAATCATCTATTATTCATCAAATAACCACATACATGTTTGGTTGTAAGGCCTTCCCGGCTATGGCCAATTACATCAAAATTCAATTACAACAATCATCATACATGCGAGGATTCAACTTTCAGATCCTATCTCCTAGCTCCTAACTTCTAACTGATGATCCTAAAACTACAACATACTAATTTATTTATACAGTAGGCTACCGAAAGAAGTTTTCCTTCAAATCCATCATTGGAGAAATAAATGACCAGATCTAGGTCCACACACTCCCCAATGATTGATGCAAACATTAACTTTGTGACCAAAATTCAATATACAAGTCAACCTCAACAGAAATCCAAACTAAACCACTCAGTGAATATAATTACCAAGTGACAGGAAATGAACTTGTTGAACCAACCAAGCCAACTCGATGAATGAAGAAACCGAGTAGCAACTGAGCCCCATCATTGGAAACAATAATATATCACCAAGAGCCCAAAATCAGCTACCGAGCTTATCTAACAACTCTAACTAATTTTTGGTGATACATGATTGCCAAGAACACGAGATGCTCCTACATTAATTTATCAAATTCATAATTATTGCTACATGATCTCTCCAATACTCATTTGAGAGTTATCTTTCTTTTACCATGCTCAAGTTGTCATCTCAATGATGGTCCTATTTTCCCTCTCAACCACTCTATTTTTGTATGAAGTGTAATAGGTTGTTAACTCCTTTATGCCACGTTTTCTGGAAAAAATTACAAATTTATTAGATGTATACTCTTCCCCTCTATAAATCACCTTAGGATCTTGATATAGTTTCCACTTTCTTTTTCATCCTGGGCTTTAAACAACAAAAAATTATCAAATGCTTCAAATTTATACTTCAAAAACTAAGCCCATGTCCTGTGACTAAAATCATCAATAAAATTCATAAAATATGTACTCCCCCCAATAGAAGTGGTTTGCATAGGGCCAAAAAGATCATTATGCACCATCTCAAATGGTTCTCTTTCCCTTTTAGAGTTTCTTGATTTAAAGGGCAGGCTATGTTTCTTACCTAGAATGAAAGCCTCACACTTTCTACTAGACTCTACAATATTTGGCAAAACATATACCCTTTTTTTATTAGACAAAAAAATTAAATTGGCATAGCCTAAGTATTCATACCTAATATGTCATGACTTAGAGTGGTCTTCAATCATAATCTTAGAGGATATAAATTATTGATGATCTATAGTACATGCTTTCTTGGGAGGTGCAACACTGAACTGAGAAGAGAAACATGTCTCTATCCTAAATGGAAACATCTAGTTCTTTGTCATTTGAACTACTAAAAATACTTTATTTCTCCCATCCTTCTCATGAATGACACATAGGCCATTCTTCTTGATCACTTTATAACCATTTTGGATGTGTTTTCAAAAACTCATTAGATTGTGTGTTTTCAAAAACTCATTAGATTGTGCTTTATACTATGGGAAAAATAAATATTTTAAATCTCCTTCTACTCACATAGCTTGGTGTGGATCATAATAGATACTTTTTCCACAACTATGATAGTTCCATTGTTCCCCTTTTTAATTTTAGACTTTACATTTTTATCAATAAAAGAAAAAATACTTTCATTACCACTCATGTGGCTACTATAGCCTCTATCCAAATACCAAACCTTAGGGTATTATTATTCACCAATGTCACACATGATGAAGGTTGTGGACTAATTACCTTTTTCCACATTCATATTGACCATATTTGTATTCTACCTTCACTGATCATTTTTATTTTTCTAGAATTTACTTGCATAATGCCTAAATATATGGCAATAATAACACTCCATAATGCTCTTATTTGAGATATTATTATTCTTGTCTTTTATGGAGTTGTTTTTATTGAAGACTACAATTAAAAAAAAAATTATATTGTCATTGATGTCAAACCTTATGCAGGAGCATCCTAGGATTCTTGGCAATCCTGTATCAACCAAAAATATGTTTGTTTTGAAAGGCGGATTAGTAGTTTTGATCTTAGTTGGTGAAGTATTTTCTCAGTTTTGGAGTTTGGTTGCTCAGTTTCTGTGGTTACCAAGGTGCTCAATCTCTAAAGAACACTCAGTAACTAAAGGCATCGATTATCCCTAGCACTTGGTGATAACTATGTTTCTCGATCATGCTTGGCATGGTCGGTTCTCTGGTGCTTGGTTATCTCTCTAGCGCTCAATGTTCTTGCAGACTAACTTGGTTGTTTGGATGAATCAGCTTGGCTGACTGATACATTTAATTTGGGTCACATTCCTTGAGTTATGGATTGACCATTGGACATGTGGGGACCTAGCTCTAGCATGTTTCATTCTTCTATGCAGATCTGATGACCGTTTGGGCCATCTTGGATAATGTAATTTATTGTAATGCTATTTTGTAAGCTAACTAATGTTTTGGCATTTAATAATTGTTCATATGAGTTAATTGTTTCATCTAGATGACTTGTCGCTAAGGATGAGTATTTATAGGATGGTTGGGTAGGTTTTTAGGGCATGAGTATCAGGATAATAAAAAGGGGAGTTAGTAGCGAGCTTAGGCATAGGAAGATTGCTTGGAATTTGTGAGTACAAGTTTAGATCTTTCCTAGGACCCTATCAGTGTCCTACCATGTTGCAGACCTAGACTAGCTAAGTGGTGAAGTTGGGAAAAGACTTGGATCTTGTGAGATCTTGTAGACTTTTACTTGCTTTGTAATTGGTTGTAACTAGGAAGGCCTTACAGGTTGGCACATTGCATGTAATTAGTGAATTTATGAATAAAGATTCCAATTTTATATAAGATTTAGTGTTATTGTTGTTGAATTCTACTATGTTGTGGTTTGGCTGCAAGGTTAGATAGTCCTTAATTGGATCCTCCATCCTTGACTGTGTCAGGTGGTATCAGAGAAATTTGATCTTGAATGTGTGGATGGATCTTGGCAATTTGCACCATGATCTTGGATTGAAGATTCCTCTGAGGAGAGCTCATGAGATCTCAAAGAAGGAAGCTACTGGAGAATTCAGTCTTGATGATTTTAGAGCTTTGCAGAAACAAGTGCAAGATCTGCAAGAGGAATTGAGAAAGAAGAAGACTACACTAAAAGAAGGTAGTGATGATGAATCTAAGTAAGAAGATCATTTTGAAGCTGTATAAGATGCTAGAGATCTAGAAGAAAATAGAATCCTGAAAGCTATGTCTAAAATTGGGAAAAGACCTAAGATTGAAGTTTCTGCATTTCCTAGAAGCCTTAGGCCAGAAGAGTTGATTGATTGGATTAATGAGATGGATGAGTACTTTGAGTATGAAGAAATAGAAGATCTTGATAGGGTTAGATTTACAAAGACTAAACTGAAGGGTCATGAAAATATTTGGTGGAGGGAATTAAGTTTAGTTGGAAAGAAGTAGGAGAGGAAAGGAAAAGATCACTAAATAAAACTGAATGGTTGACAAGTTGAAGAAGCAATTCATTCTGGTGGATTATGAATTAGACATTTTTAAGAAGATACAAGCCTTGAAGCAGACTAAAAAATTAGTGCAGGAGTATACTGAGGAGTTTTACAGAATCCTGATTAGGACTGGTCATTCTGAAGATGATAAAGAGAAGGTTGCTAGGTATGTCTATGGTTTGAGACCTAGTATTCAAGAAGAGTTACTTACTATTTGGATGACAACAATAGGATATGCTTATCAGATAGCATTGAAGATAGAAGAGAATCTAAATAAGAAGTTTGGAGTAAGACAGAACAATAGGAACCGAAGTGGTAAGACTGGTGAAATAGTTGTTGAAGGTAATGTGGTAGAGAATCCTAAAAATATAGATGTGGGATCTAGCAGTGGTCATGTCACTAAGAATTTTAATACTGGATAGAGAGGAAGGTGGAAGAATGAGTTCACTGGTACTTGTTATTAGTGTGGTGAGGTAGGTCATAGAAGTTTTCAATGTCCTAAGAAAAGGGTTGCACTAACTACCGAGGAAGACATTGTGAATGTTGTAGAGAAGGGTGAATTTTTGATCACTAAGAGATTGGCTACATGTGTCTAGGAACTAGTACAAGGGAGAAATTTGTTCAAAACTAGATGTAAATGCAAGGATAAGGTATGTAGTGTCATAGTTGATGGTGGCAGTTTTGAGAACTTTTTTTAGAAGAGATGGTTAGTAACTTTAATTTGGAAAGAAAGAAACATCCTAATCCTTATCAGATTAGTCAGATACAAGATGTGTCTAAGGTTAAAATTGAAGAACAATGCTTGGTTAATTTTCAAATTGGATCTTATCATGATGAGATATTGTGTGATATATTGCCTATGGATGCTTGTCATCTATTTCTTGCTAGGCCTTGGCAATTTGATAGAATTATTTTATTTGATGGTTGTGCAAAGACTTGTGTGGTTAGGCATGAAGGATCTAGACATAAGTTGTTACCTCTACAGGAGACAGGGGCTAAGGGATGTGGAGTTATCAGGTGTTGTCCTTATGAAAAACCTCAGGAGTAGAGGATTGATGAACCTATTCCTACAAATCCTAGTTTGAAAGAGAAGGAGAATGATATATCTGAAGAGTTTTTTGAGATTAAGAGGCAGATGGTCTTTCTGATAGAGATAGTACAAAAGATGATGACATTTGTGACAGAGAGATATGGATGATACCGAGTTGATTGAGGAGTCTAGAGAGGATAGTGTTTACCAAGATACTGAGGTGGTCAGTAGTGGAAGGAATTGTTAGAGGTGGTTGTTATTAGTTATAGATAGAAAAGATAAGAGAAGTGGGAAGCAGAAAAAACTTGCTACAGGGAATAGTGGATGAAGTAAAGACAACTTGGAATGAAGGACAAGAGGAGATATGAGTTAAGAATAGAGATGGCATACCTATTCTGATTCCCTTAAGGTGTTCTTGATTTCCTTATGAGAAAATCTTCTTAACCTAGGGTGTCTAATGTAGGATCATCCTAGGATTCTTGGCAATCCTATATCAACCAAAAATATGTTTGTTTTGAAAGGTAGATTAGTGGTTTTGATCTTAGTTGGTGAAGTATTTGCTCAATTTTGGAGTTTGGTTTCTTAGTTTCTATGGTTACCAGGGTGCTCAGTCTCTAAAGAATGCTTGATAACTAAAGGCATTGGTTATCCCTAGCACTTGGTGATAACTGTGTTGCTCGGTCATGCTTAGCATGGTCGGTTCTCTAGTGCTTATTATTTCTCTGGCACTCGGTGTTCCTGCAGACCGACCTAGTTGTTTGGATGAATCAGATTAGTTGACTGATACATTTAATTTGGGTCACATTCCTTGAGTTATGGATTCATCATTGGATGTGTGGGGACCTAGATCTGGCATGTTGCATTCTTCTATATGGATCTGATGGCCGTTAGGGCTATCTTGGATAATGTAATTTATTGTAAGGCTATTTTGTAAGTTGAATAATGTTTTGGCATTTAATAATTGCTCGTAGGAGTTAATTGTTTCATCTAGCCTACTTTTGGTTGAGGATGAGTATTTATAGGATGGTTGGGTAGTTGTTTAGGGAATGAGTATCAAGATAACAAAAAGGGGAGTTAGTAGCTTACGAGATTAGGCACAGGAAGATTTCTTGGAAGTTGTGAGTACAAGTTTAGATCTTTCCTGGGACCCTACCAGTGCCATGCCATGTTGCAAAGCTGGACTAGCTGAGTGGTGAAGTTGGGAAAAGACTTGGATCCTGCAAGATCTTGTAGACTATTACTTTCTTTGTAATTGGCCGTAACCGGGAAGGCCTTATAGCTTGGCACATTGGATGTAATTAGTGAATTTATGAATAAAGATTCCAATTTTATATAAAATCTGGTGTTATTATTGTTGAATTCCATTGTTTTTTGGTTTGGCTGCAAGTTTGGATAGTCCTTAATTGGATCCTCCATCCTTGACTATGTCACCTTAACTGATAAGATGATTGCTATCTAGTAGAGTACCATATCTTTTTATTGATGAAGAGGATTTGAAAAGAGGATATAACAAGAGGACCTAAGGAAAGGTAGAGTTATGTGATACTACAATGGGTACTTGAATAGTTGGCACAATGACAAGGTAATGTGTCTTTAATCTTTAACACTAAGTGAATAAGTCAATACATCTAAAGCATAGGCGTAACCAAGAAAAATAGAAGAAATTTAGTTTAAGCCGAGTGATACTAATGTTGACCAAGTTCCAGTATAAGCTAAGTAAATTTTAGTGTTGATCGAGCATTAGTAGTTGTTGAGTATTAGAATTAATGGAGTGAAGACACTGTCTGCCGAGTAGAATATTTTTACCAATGAACAAGTTATTCAGTGATGTTTGAGTAGATGAATGCAGTATTGACCGAGTGTCCATAACTTACAGTTTGCAAAGGAATTGTGAATCTCTGCTAACATAGTTGAATTCTTGGGATATGTAAAACATGTTGATATTAAAGATGAATGACCTGAAGAATTTAATGCATGGTAAACCATTTTATTATGGATTCAAGGAGAAGTTTGGAGAAGCATCTAGAAAGATAAGGAGGAGAAACAATTATGGACAAAGGGGGAGATTGTTGGCAAGTTGACCAAGTTGAACAAGGAGAACTTCCCTGCATGGAAGAGTTTAATGAAATTGCACCTATGTGGAACTGGTGATTCAATGAAATACTATGTGGCAAATAGTTATGTACCATTTTTTGCACCTATGATAGTAGAAGAAATGAAAGAAAAGAAATAACACAATCAGGCAATGTTGGAGATTGCATCATCTCTAAGTTATCATGAATTTGAAGACATTAAGGATTGTACTAATGAAAAGAAAATGTGGGACACACTAGAAGCTATCTATGTTGGGGACACAAATGTGCTGAGAGAAAAATCTGAAAGCTTGAGAGGTAAGTTTGATTAAATAAAAATTTTAGAAGGTGAAAACAATGTTTAGTATTGTCATAGAGTTAAAGAGGTAGTGATTTCTATTAGAGGAGCTAATGGAAACATTGATGATGAAACTATTATTAGCAAATTTTTGAGAACCCTACTTCTTATCTATGCTATTAGAGTTTCTACAATATAAGAATAAATATGTACTCCTGGTAACATCCTAACTTCGGAAGGTCTTATTGGTAGGCTTACTGCTTTTGAGTTGTCAAATTTTGATAATCTCACTACTCATAATACCGAATCTGCATTTAAGTCTCAAATGGTTCTTCATAAGTCTAAGAAAGGAAAAGAAAGATGTGTGAATAGTGACAGTAACAACGTCAGTGATAGTGAAACTTCTGATGTTGATCTAGATGATCTTGAGGCAATTCTAGCTAGAAGGATATTGAGAGGAAAAGAAAAATTCAAAGGTAAACTTCCTATAATCTATTTTTCATGTAACAAAGTTGGTCATGTTGCAGCAAGATGCTCTAACAAAAATGACAAGGATGAAAGAAGGGAAAGCAAGTATAAAGACAAAATAAATGACAGAGATCATAGAAGGTATAAGGACTATAAAGATAAAGGTAAGAGCTCTTGTTATATTGTTGAAAAATAAACTCACAATGAAACTAGTGAATCTGATGCTTGTGATATAGAAGCTATTTATGTTGCTATGAAAGATGATTTTGATGAAGATGAGAAAACTGCAGTTATCTCATATGTGATTAAAAGTGATAAATGGATTATTGACAGTAGTTTCTCACATCACATGACTGGTGATAGAAGTAAGTTTGAATTGAAATCTTAAATCATTAAAAAGGTAGGAGTGTTAAGTTTTGTAATGATGCACCATGTCATGTGAAGGGAAAATGATCAATAAGATTAACTAATAAGATCATGTGTGATAATGCTTATTGGGTTGAAGGTCCTAACTATAATTTTTTAAGTGTTGCATAGTCAAACAATAGTGGTTACCGAGTTGAGTTTCATCACAAGAAGGCTAAAATATTTGATGCCATTGGTAAACTAATTGGAAGTGGAGAATAGACAAGAGGTAATTTGTTCTATCTAGACCTATTTGAAAAAACTTTTTTTTTTGCACAATTTGATGATGTATGATTATGGCATAAGAGGTTTTTTCATGTGAACTTTGACAATTTGGTAAATATTAGTAAGATGAAGAATGTTAGAGGTTTACCAAAATTGAAGAAACCTAATAATGTAATGTGTAAACAATGTCAATTGGGAAAGATGACAAAGTCTAGTTTCAAAAGAAAGACATATACTTCTGATAATATTTTGGAATTTGTTCATACTAACCTTTGTGGACCTATTGGTGTGCAAAGTTACTGCGATGATAAATATTTCATTGTTTTTGTCTATCACTATTCTATAACAATGATTGTGATGTTTCTAAAAGAGAAATCTGATGCCTTTCAGTTGTTTAAGTGGTATTTAGAAAAAATTGAGAAAGAAACATGTAAAAGCTTGAAATGTTTGAGATTTGATAGAGGAGGAGAGTTCATATCAATGCAAACCTAATCTATTCAGAAAAGGAGTAGATAATCAAACATTATTTTATGAGGATATTGCTAACATATAGAGAAAACTATTTGCAAAGTCATTCAAATAGAGCTAAAACGGGAGCATCATGTCACAGTTTGATTTTCTCTCACTTTAGGGATGTGGGTGTGCTCTCAAAACACATGGAGTATCTCCCTAATGATGATTAGGGGGGATTTGGATCATTCAAGGACCATGGATACTCTATATTGGCACAAAATCAAGTATGGAAGACCTAATTTTCCCCTAGAGCCCAAGGAACCAAAATGAAGCTAAGATGCAGATTAAACTACGTGAAGCTTATGCTAAGATTGATTTTATCGAAATAGAGATGTGATATGATGCAAATAATATGAAAAACAATGTAATAAACTAGGTTTAATCCATTATGCTAAGCTAAGATGTGTTAGAAAGCTTTAAAAAAATGAAATCTAACAATTATGATAAAAGATTAAGATGATCTAGATGCAAAGTGCCATGATAACAATGCATAAATGAGAGATAAAATAAGCTAATGGATTTCTCTGGGAAGAGAGGGTATTTATAGGATTTCCTAAGGGCTTGGTTTAGGAAGGAGAGTTAGGGTTTGGGGTTTGGTTAGGGGTTGAGTTAAAGGGATAAGGATTGACCTTCATGGGTTGAATGGACCAAGATTAGGATAAGGATTTAGAGATTTCTAGAAGAGTCTAGGGGTTCTAGGGATTTCTAGAAGATTTCTAGTATTTAGGCTTTTAAATAAATGTTAAATTTATTCAAGGAATGTGACAATATTTATTAACCAATAATTAATAAATAGGGATTAAATATTTTAATTAGATTTAAATATTTTTGGGATGGCATATCTTAATTAAATGTGTTTAATTAAATTAGAAGAGATTAATGACATAAAAAATAATTAATTAATTAATGATGATATCATCACGGGTATTCAAAAAATAAAAATACTTTTATTTTCTAATGTATTTTTAGGTGTCTATATTTTGCCCCTCTTTGATGTGATGCTGCTAGTGGCGTGGTGTCAAAGACAAGAAAATAAGATGCCCCGGGCTAGAATTTAGAGGGAAAGGGGATTTGGAAGAAAGGAGGAAAGGAGGAAGAAGGGAGGATAAATAACCAAGCTTCCAAGAGCAAAGATGCATGAATGCAATATGAGATGAAGTACAAGATGTAGAATGCAGCTACATGAAGGATGAAAGATGTAAGATTTAATCTATATGATGTTGGATGGGGGATTTAGGGAGCTCCATGCTTTGGATATTTTTGAGAGCACAAGCTAGTTTGATATAAAAATGCTAGAGACCTGCCAAGGTTACAAAAGAACACAAGGCCTTGTCACCAGCGTTGCATAGGATTGACACTAAAAATACACGCAGGGTTGCCCCAACATCACACTTGATCTCGAGAAGGAGGCATGGTAGAAATGATGCTAGAGAAACCACAAACAAACAACATTTTCCAAGTGCACCATGTAACCTAGAAGATCACATGTGAAGCATGCAAGGGTCATGTCTGACTGACTCATAGGCAAAATGAAAAGATCAAAAGATCTTGGCCTAGATTGTCCTCATTCATAGCGCACCATGATATAAAGGATTGCGGTGACTTTGAGAAGAGGAACAATGAGAAGTTGTAAAAGATTAACAATATCCAAAGGACAAAATCCAAGACAAAAATGAGAACCCCAAAAGACATCCTTTTCCAAGGAGAGAGATTTGGTTTGACTGATGGTGGGAAGATTGGTTTGAACATGTGGAAGGATACATCGACACAGACTTGGTGTCATTGGTGGAAGATTATGTCTAACAGGAGGAAGGATACATCCTCAAAAACCCACTAATTGATGATAGAATGAGTGTTGTTGTTCGCTAGCAAATGATGAAATTCAAAGATAATCACAGTGATAAAAAATAGTCAACAATTCCTGTTGCTGAAGTGCAAGGCTGGGTGGGACAAGATTATCTGATCAAATGCTATTGTAAGACTGACAATGATATTTATAAAGGATGTGACAATATGTACAATGGATGGGGAGGTATTTACATTGGATATGTATAGAAGCTCAAGAGTTTGGGACATGAAGATATCTCTTTAGAAGATATGGTACAAGATATGTACAGGATGGATTGCAGATTTTCTTGAGGATTAAATAAAGGAATGTTGGGGGATAGTGGTGGGGATGGAGATGGTAGGAAAAGGATTGGTTGGATGTGGAGGATGGGAGTTTGATAAATAATGACTCAGTCCACTATGTAGGGTGCCTTTTTACCAAGTTTTCACCAACATACTTGTCCAAGGCACTTCAATTGCCAAGTTTTCACCATTGGATGATTTTTTTTCTTTTTTTTTTTTTTCTTTTTTTCTTTTTTTCTTTTTTGTATGTTTCTACTTTTCCAATTTTTATGGATTTTCTAATTTTCTGTTGACTTTGTGCTCACCTTTCACTAATTTTTTTGATTTTTTGCTGACCTTCTAATGACATTTTTCTGACTTTCTAACTTGTTGCTACCATTGTATGGATCTTTTGATTCTCTAATTTGTCATTGACTTTCTAATTTGTCTTGATGTTAATATAGATTTATTAGGATGGAGGAATTATGCAAAGGCATGGATGGGATGGGTTAGATGGGAGATATGGTGGTAGAAAGTGTTTGGATGGAATGATGGGAATTGATCATGATAGGGGGATGTATTCAGGATCAACATTGGCACATGTTGTGAAGAAGGTGGATGAAGTTGATGGGATTTGGAATATAGATACGGATATGATGGAGGATTTGTGCTATGATATTTTGGGACATAAGGACCCAAAATAGATTTGGAAGATGCGAGAGAGGGATGAGTAGCTAGGAGATTAGCAACTTTGGATGCCATTGTGGATGTTTCTTTTAGATGCATTACATCTTTTTACTTTGGGATCCACATCATCTTTGCTTTAGCTCTAGTGGGCCTTTGTGGCCATTCAGATGCATTGGATTTTTCTTTTTCTTTGATGGACCTTTGTGGCCATTCAGATGCATTGGATTTTTCTTTTTCTTTGATGGGCCTTTGTGGACATTGGGATGGTTTGGATTTCTTGATTGGTTTTTTCTTTGCTTGATCATGTCATTTATACTGGACATGGAAATCCTTAGATTTTTGTGGATATTTCCCTTTATCCACTCTTGACATGGCATCCAAATTGCGAGGAGCATTGGAAGGAATATGAGGAGATGTGCGGGATGGAGGAAATACAGATGGAGAGATGTGCTTTTGTTGATCCTAACTAGGGATGTTTGGATTTTGGATGAAATATTGAGTAGGATAATATGGGGGATGATATTTTCGGATGTAAGGCCCCAAAATGGATTTGGTATGTATAGGATATGTGTTGGAAGATTTTGGGACATAGGGACCCAAAATAGATTTAGAGGATGGAGGAGGAATGTGATAAGTTGTTTTGGTTTGCAAAGATGGGGGAGGAGGAATAGTGTTGTATGCTTTGAAGGGATGATGGGAATATGTGATGGTGTTTTTGGAAGGATTCTTGAATTTGGCTTTAGTTGTACCAATATTCCTGGAGGAAGTGACTTCTTTAGATGTGTGACCAATTTTGCATGATTTTGGATGTTTCTTGTCCTGAATGGGCTCTATATTTCCTTATTCATGAGATCCCAGGCCTTTACCTTGATAATTCCATTTCTTGAGAATTTTATCCAATAAAGGATATTTCTGACTTGGGGAATAAGATAAACATCTAGTTTTAGGTGCTACAGTGGAAGATATGAAACTGATGTCTTTTTCTTCAAGTGGACTGCCATTAACAAATGTAAGTGGACCAAGAGGATAGAGTGATGGTAGTGGAATAGTTTGAATTGGAGGATCCTCAAGTGGAGAGGATGGAATGATGGGATCTTGATTGGGATGGGGAGATGGTAACAGATCTTTAGATGGAGAAATTAGGATTGTAGGATCTTGGATTGGAGGAATTTGGATTATAAGCTCTTGGATTGGAAGAATTGGGATGATGGAATCTTGGATTGGGGGTGATGGAATCAATAGAACATGAAATAGAGGAAGTGAAGGGAATGGATCTTGATTTTCATCTATTGATATTTCAACATGCTTTTGGATAGGATCTTGACATGATATGATTGGTGTGGATAGAGTGTTGGGGGATGTATGGATGGACGCTTTAGATGGAGTAGATGGAAGGATGGGAGATTCTACAATTGTGATGGTAGGAACAAGGGTGAACTCTTTAGATGGTTTGGATGAAAGGGTGGGAGATTTGACAATTGTGATGGAAGGAAGAAGGGTGAACTCATGATGCTCTTCGGATGTGATTTGGATAAAGCTCGGAGGAGGAGAAGTGGATGGAGATTGGATGGAGTCAATTCATGGGAATGACTCAATGATCCTAGGATATGGAAGAAGATCAATGAGTGGGGTATATGGAAGAAGGATAATTGATGGGATAGGTGGATGGGCCTCATCAATGATGGATTCACATGAAGGATTGAGATGGCATGACTCTTCATCTTTAGAAGTGATATTTTTTTCTAGCTTCCTTGCAAAACTTCTTGGAGACTTTTGTGATTTAGATTGAGGTGAATGATTGGAAAGTGGAGGAGATGAAGAGCTAGGATTGTCCTTACATGAAGATGGGGTGGAAGATGGTGAACCTTCTTGAGGGGATGATGGTGCAGACAAGGATTTGGAGGGTGGTGGAATTAGATAGTTCACATAGGTGGGCTTTGAGGAACCCTATGAACTTGATGGAATTTTTGGTAACGTAGGGGAGATGGGTTGAGATATAGGATATGAAGTGGATTGAGGGATGCATTATTTTTGTGGAAGAGGATTTTCACCAATGTAGGCAAGAATGGAAGATGCTAGATTTGAATATGATATAGCAGATGGTGGATCAAGATATGATGGAGGATTAGGATAGTGGATTGGAAGACTAGGATTTTGTATTTGAGATTGGTTTGGAGAATAAGGGGATGAAGGATTTGGATAAAGGATGGGAAGACTAGGATTTTGGTTTTGAAAGTGATTTGGAGGATGAGTGGATGGAGGTTTTAGATAATGGAAGTAGCATGAAGTGTTTCTATGGGATGATGGTGATTGGGATATGACCATAGCAAGAGATGGAGGTATGAAGGATGCATATGGAGGATATGTGGGTTTAAGATAGGAAGAAGTCATGGATGGATAGGATCATTGATTTCCCTTTTCCAGGACATGAAAGGGAACGCTAGTGGATAAGTGTGAAGGCATGATATGATAGTTTGGAGGAATGTTTGGATGCTAGAAGGTGCTTGGGGAAAGCTTGCTAAGATTTTCAAAGTATTTATTATGATCTACAAATCTTTCATCATCATTGGAATATGATGTAGTGGGAGAATATAAGTGACAACCAAACTCATCATAATAGATTTGAGACATGCTAACTTGTGGATGAGTTGGATAGGGATGAAGAATGAAGATGGATTGGAAGACTAAGGCTTAGATTGGGATGAATGACAAGATTACACTAGGATGACAGGTTTTTGAAAGCTTGGAGGACTTCTGGATTTTGATTGATATTGCAAAGGATTCAATGTATAGGACTCTTTGTTTGTGTATGTTTCAAAAAATGTTTTGTACTGAGTCTGAAACTTCAAAAAACACATCAAGCATGAACTACCTAAGGGAGGGTGAGTGTCAGAATCCTTTCCCACATCTTGATACCCCCCTAAAATGAGATAATATGGTGAGTATCTTTAGGTGATTTGATAAACCCCTTGGATCAGTCCTTGCACAAAGATTTTGATACCTTCAAGTGTAGATCAGGTAGATTCTATTTTATCAAGTTTATAGTTTGATCTGTGGACTCCTCCCAATCAATTTGTATGTGTGTGACTCACTTAAGAGCCTAGTTGACAATATCAAAATTGTAGGGATATTCACCTAGCTCAAACTACCATCAACACACATCGCCCGAGCTTGAGGGGATGTAAGTGAGAGTTTTATCAGTGCTTTATTTCTATACCGGTTGGGGAAGGTACTAGTTTGAGGTTTTTCTCTAGAGAGGAAGCTCTTTTCTCTTTGGACATGCCTCTCTATAAGTAAAACAAGTGAACTTGTTTGAGCTTAAGTGTTTTATGTCATTTAGATTAAGAGGATTTGCAAAATTTGAAACTCCTAGATGTACATTAAGAAGAGTTATTTTCCCAATTTGATTTTAAGTGATTTTAAATGAATTCTTGAAAAAACATGTGTTTAAGATTTTATTTGTTCTTTTGAAACCAAGAAATCTTTGAAAATAGATTTTGCAAGTATTTTAGCTTTTGTATTCAAGATTTGTGTCTTTGCCTTTAGGAACTTGATTTGATTTTGAGATGAAATGAAATTTATTTGATTCAAAATAGGGAATTCAAGATTGTTTTGGATTTATAGTTGAAAGAAAATGACTTTTGATTAGATTGTGATTTCTTTCCTTTAGAAACATTCAATATTTGGTGCTCTAAATTGCATTTTTAAGCCCAAAATGAGGTTCCTAGATTGATTTGATGCATGAAAACTTAGGATACATTCAAGATTTTGCAACAAGACATTTGTTCATATAAATAAAAAAGTTATAGGACTGAATTAGGAAATTTTTGGAACCTTTAGGAATTTTTAGGAACCAATTAGGAAAGATTAGCAAAGATTTGGTTGATTTTCTTCCTAGTTTGCATGAGACTTTTAAAAGAACTTTAAGATATTGCAGATGAAGTTAATTTTAGATTTTATTGATACATTGAGTTTGATTTAGGACCATTTAGAATTATCTAGGATTGATTTGGAACCCATTATATTTTAATTTCAAATTTGAAGTTCTTTTTAAGCACCCAAAACTTGAAGTATTCCTAACTTCCATGAATGCACTCTAAAACCCTAGATTTATTTGAAAGATGTTCTTTTTTAACAAAAATAAAGCCATTATAAGTGATTTTTAATGCTTTAATACCAATTAGGAATGACTTGATTTTACTAGGAATGTTTAGGAAATGTTTAGGAAAGACTTGTAGATTAGTCCCTTAAGGGCTCTCAAAAAGTTCATTTTAAGCCTGAAAAGGAAGTGTTTGAGTTCCTAAACTTTCATAAGAGTTCATGAGCCTTAAGGCATTATTTATTTAGTGATAATTTTTCCTCCTTGAAGTACCTACAACTGTTGGATGTTATAAATTACAAGCTTGAAGCCTTAGGGTCACTAGGATCCCCAAAAAGGCCCAAAAAATGAGAAAAAACCAAGTTTAGGACCTCAAATGAGCTCCCTGAATTCCCTAAAAGTTTTGGTTCTAGGAATTAGCTATATTAAACTATTTTAAGACACTCCATGCATTCCCATATGACAATTGAGGGTTCTCATATGATTTTTGGTGAAAAAAGTGCAAAAAATAGCCTAAAAATACATGAAAATTGGCCCAAATGACAATTACTTGATTCCATACGACATGTGGGAACTCCCCATAAGAAAATTTCTCAAAAATGATCAAAATTCATATGAAAATATAAAAAAATCCATCCAGGAGGCGTTAAAATGAGTTTTTTGGCCAAAAAGCCCAAATAAAAGTCAGTTTTGAGGCTTGCGGAGTCCCACCAAGCGTGCAAAAATGTGATCAATGCAAAAAAAATATGTTCAGAATAGGAGTAGACAATCAAATATTAATTTATGATCATATTTCTAACTTATAGAGAAAACTATTTGCAAAGTCATTCAGATAGAGCTAAAACGGGAGCACCATGTCACCGTTTGATTTGCTTTCGCTTTAGGGATGTGGGTGTGCTCTCAAAACACATGGAGCATGTACCTAATGATTTTTAGGAGGGATTTGGATCGTTCAAGGACCATGGATACTCTATATTGTCACAGAATCAGGTATGGAAGACCTTATTTTCCCCTAGAGACCAAGGAACCAAAATGAAGCTAAGATGTAGATTAAGCTACATGATACTTATGCTAGGATTGATTTTATCCAAATAGAGATGTGATATGATGAAAATAATATGAAAAAAAATGAAATAAACTATATTTAATCCATTATGTGAAGCTAAGATGTGTTAGAAAGCTTAAAAAACAATGAAATCTAACAATTATGCTAAAAGCTTAAGATGACCTAGATGCAAAATACCATGATAACAATGGATAAATGAGAGATTAACTAGGCTAATGGATTTCTTTTGGAAGAGAGGGTAGTTAAAGGATTTCCTAAGGGCTTCTGTTAGGAAGGAGATTTAGGGTTTGGGGTTTGGTTAGGGGTTGAGTCAAAGGGATAAGGATTGACCTTCATGGGTTGAATGGACCAAGATTAGGATAAGGATTTAGGAATTTATAGAAGATTCTAGGGGTTCTAAGGATTTCTAGAAGATTTCTAGGATTTAGACTTTTCAAGAAATGTTAAATTTATTTATGAAAGGTGACAATATTTATTAACCAATAATTAATAAATAGGGATTAAATATTTAAATTAGATTTAAATATTTTGGGGATGTGATATCTTAATTAAATATGTTTAATTAAAATAGGAGAAGATATTAATGACATAAAAAATAATTAATTAATTAAATAATAAATGATGATGTCATCAGGGGTTTTTGGAAATGTTAGAGATAGTTAGAGTCACCATTATGGAAGTGTCTAAGACCCTTACTAGGTCATTTATTTGAAGCTCATTTAGCACGTTCCCTTGAGAGTCTTTCCTTCCAGTAATCCTTCAAGCATCCATGCCCTTCAAGTTGTCAAGAAATAGCCTCCAAGTTTGTCAAGTTCAAATTCAGCCTTCCTTGGATGAATCTTTGCCAAGACTCATGCTTCCCATGAACCGCTTCAAACCACTTTGAACTCCAGTTCAAAGCAGTTGAATGAATGTCTTTTCTTCTAATGTCCATTTTTCTACAGGTGGGCCCTAGCCTACATCACCTTTTGGCGGTGAACCACTTCGAACTCCAGTTCAAAGTAGTTCAAAGAGGTTCAAAGATAGATAGCGGGCAGAGTCATAAGTGAAAGGATAGTTGATGGGACACATGACATAAGCTAAGGAAGAAATGATGGTTAAGTTTTTAAGATGGGCAATTTAGATTTGATGGGAGTCACGAGGCAAGCCTCAAATAAAGTTTTGGGTTGTGATTAATGAAATCGTTAACACAAGCAAGAGATATAATTTGGGGGATGGTTAATAATGATATTAGAGATGGTGGATTTCAAGGACATCCTATTGCTGAGTCATTACTACTCACATCATTTGAAATTAATGTCCTCGACTAATGCTCATTAAAGTCAACTTTTCAGGGTGTTAATCTTTCAAAATATAAACAGCTCTGTAAGTTTTCTTTTCCTTCTTTTTTTTTTACGGAGTCTAAGATGTGGGAGAAGAAATTGTTTCAAGTCTGCGTAAAATAGGTAGCTCCTAAAGCTTTTTCTCATTTCCTCTTGCTATTTGATATATTGATACAAGAGGGGGGGATTTTATTTTTATTCCTAAGGGAGAGATGAAGTGCAATATGCATTTCTTTGAAAATGTCAAGAATATGCAATGTCAAGCCCCTATTGTCACAGATACAGACTTGTTAGGGATATCAATAGAAAAAATGGCAATTGACCTCACAAACCGTGCAGAGGAAGATCATAGTCTAGAGTTCCTATCGAGTGGATTATTAGAAGCCACGGCTTTCCCGCTGTCATCTATATGCCCAGAGTTGGTTTAGAAATGCATTAATAGATATGATGTTAAATCCAAGTGCGTTATGAATGTAGAGGGCCAAATCCTTGTGCCAGTCAATAGAGAGACTATCATGGCTATTTTTAAAATCCCAGAGGAATCTCTCGTCATTTTTACTCCCATCTAATATCTAGCTCAGTACAGAGAAAACATAGATAAAAACCATAGTCATGTGGCTCAGAAGTGGACTCAAACCAATTGCAAAGGTGGGTCTCAGTTACCAAAAGTCCTCACTAAAGACCATATGAAGCCACTTATTCATGATGTGATAGTGTTGCTTCATCGGATTAAAGGTTCAGAGCAGGTTCTCCTCTTTGAGGAGTGGATGTTTCATTTTATAGAGATAGTCTTGGAAGGGGGACAACATATTGATTGGGCAGAGATTATTGCTAGTTCCCTGAGGGACCAACTTAAATAAGCTCATACCATTAAGAAGGATTTCTTTATGTCTTCCTATTTGATATACTACCTAGCTTGCACACAGGATTTATTTGCCATTCAACATGTTCCTTGAAATAAATACCTTTTAATCTATGAGTACTATCCATTATTAAGAAAAGATAAGATTTTGAAAAATTACAGGAAGGTTCATGATGTTTTCCTGGGTAGATTGTGTTAATAATTGGCAGGAGTCCCAAACCAAAGAGTTTCATTAGAGGCATAGAAACTGATTCAAGCCTACGAAATTCTATACATTCAATTCCCATGTTTCACGTACATTCGGGTCAGAGGCTTTGATGATGAACCTCTTAGGCTCCCAAGGTTTTCTTTGGACTATTTTATATGGCAGAAGTTTTCAAGCAATTGTTCATGGTTGCTAAAAATACCCTGCTAGAAGAAAGGTGGCCTTCTATGTTCCTAGTTAAAATTGGCAACCTGGCTTGTAACAATATGATGGATGCTTCGGTCATAGGAAGCAACCTGTTGATTTTTCATTTGCAATTTTATGAGTTAAGAAGGGGTTTTGATAATAAGGGCTTTGCTAGACAAGTTCTAAGTCTAAGTAATTTTCCTTCACCTAGTTCACACCTTGAGGATCTATGAGAAGATCTTAGTGATGAAGAGGCACTCTGGAAATGAGATCACTCAAGACTTTTAATTCCATAGATCAAACTATTGCAATTAAAGTTTGATATTAAGGGTGTAGAAGAGGATAGTTTTGAAGCCGCAGGTTCAGATATTAGTAATGTAGAAGCAAGAAGTCCTTTGGCCATAGATTGGAATAGGAAAGAAGAGGATGATATGAAGTTGAGGGCCCGAACCATATTCGGGGTTACAGAAACCTGGGTAACAAAAAAGAAAAAGAAAGGAGTTAAGACCACCCTCTTGAAAGGCATAGTACGGGATTAGCCTTAAAAAATGTGAAACATGTCCCATCTAATGTATCTCCTGTGTTTGCAAATGCAAGTAAAGTTATGTCCCATAAAAAAAAGGTGGTTTCCAATGGCCATCCTACCGCACCCAGATTGAGGCCTATAACAAGATCAGAAAGGTGTTATCAGATGACATCCTTAGGACCTGACTACCTGGATATTGAGATTGTAATAATTTTGATATCACTCTGATACCATGTAAGAATTTTCCTAAGGCAAGGAATAAAAGCCAAGATCTAGAAGCTCAAGAGATAGCACAAGAGAGATAGGAAAAATAATCAAATAATTGATTATAGCTAATTAAATTGAATACAAAGTAGGAGTGCCTAAATATATAGGAAATGCAATAAGACTACATGATAAGGAGATGATAAGATATCACCCACACAAGGTGGAATCACATGTCCACCAAAGGTGGATCATCCTCCATTGTACATCAAAGTATGTGCAACATGTGCAACAATGAGAGGATGATAATGTGATAAGAGCACTAAAGGTGGATCTCACACACAAAGAGGTAAGTGATGACAACTATCACATCTAAAGTGAAAATTCTCCTAACCATGTGCTAAAAAAAATGTAAACTCCTAGGTGTCACAATGACAACTGATATGCAAATGCATCATCCTAAGTAAACTTAAGTAAAGTGTAATTAGTAAATACTTAATTAGACCAACACCCCCCCCTTAAGTGCAACTTAGGGGAATGCACTTAGGCTCACAATGCAAGATGGGTCCCAGCTAATAGGCCATATTAGGTACCCATGTACAAAATGCAAGAACAATGCAATCTCTTATAAAGCGGAGAAAGAGGGAAAACCTCATGGGAAAAACCCTCCCCCAAAAAGAGAGATGAATACAAGATGCATGCATGGATGGAGTAATAAAGACCTCCCTATTATGACATACATCATGCACATACAATAAAAAATCCCCCCAAAGGAAGGAAATAAGGAGACATGATATCCCCCCATAATGAGTAATCTCCTCCAAGGATAGTAAGTGCTTGAAGACAAAACATAGTCCAATGCCTACAAACAACATTTCTCCTCTTAGGAAGAAGATACACCAAGTATAGATGTAAAAATGATTCTGATTGTGGATAAGAAGTAGGAAGGGGAATTCAAATGAAGTATGATGTCTCTAAAGTATGCCCAAGTGTCTCCATTTCCTTGGTTGATGAAGATGCCATGAACCAATCAAGAGAAAGCCTAATAGAAGAAGGTGACAAAAAAGGAACCAATGATAACTGATCCATGTAAGGATTTGGATCAAACTCCAAAGACAAAGATGCCTCCTTAAATGAAGTAGGAAGAGAAGCAAGAAAGCCATCTTTCAATGTATAATGTACACCCACGATAGATGCACCTAGATCAATGTAGAAACTACACCAAGAAAACTGAATGATGTTCCTCCCCTTAGGAAGAAACAAGTCCACAGGTGTATTAATGAATCCTCCCCAATCTCTAGGAAGAATACTCAAAATGTATAATGTCTCAAGAAACTAAATAGGAATCTCCAACACATGAGTATGATCAACCTAAACCATGCAATGTGACATCTCAAGTGAAGTTTGAGACTCATGAAACCAATCTCCAAAGACTCAAATGTCTTCTTTGAAGTTAAAGAGACCTCCTCCAAATTTTATATCAAAGGATCCACAATCATGTCAATCTAAAAAGAAGGATCAAGTGGAGAATGAAGATGAGGGTCAACATACTCCATCGCAACAACTGAAGAAGGACCATCCTCAACAAAGAGAAGATGAATGTCATCAAAGAATTCTCCCAAATCTGAAATGTAGGACTCCACAAACAAACCTACAATGTCTGTCAAGTAGTCATCTCATGGAACTATAACTAGAAGACAAGGAATATCTTATTGTACTAAATCACAAGAGTGAGTGGCTATAGGAAGACACACATCATCAAGAGATGTGATCTCAATAGGAGGAGAAGGAGATGCAACTGGAGGTTCTGGATGTTTTGGAAGTGGAGGAATATGTGGATCTCCATACATTTCCCAAAGAACAGTCCAAAGATTAGGAATATTTTCCATCTCATCTTCATAGTCATCAAGGGAATCCATAACATCCATATCCATATTCAAATAGATAACCTTAACAACTTCTAAGTAAGAGTCACAATTGTAAGAAGGACTTTTAGGTCTATACTCATACAAATAGGACAATAGGTTAAGCTCACTAAGATCAATAGGAACTAATTCACTCCATTTCTTATAGTTCCCTCTTGTCAACTTAATTAAACCATCCATGATATACTTCTCACATGAAACAATGAGACCAACAAATCAATGCACTCCCCCAAAATGCAATGAGCCAAAGAACCCCCCCAAAATATATGATTTGGCCACTTCATATATACTGTGTGTACAATTGCCACTTGCCAAAATGAATCAAGGTGGACTTCTAATTTTGATAATTACAACAAAAAATATGAAGCTCTAGTAGACTCAAAAAAATAAGACACAAGATCTCTCAAGGATCTAACAAATTACAAGTGCCAAAAATAGCCCAAAATAGACCAAATTCTGAAAGTACTATGTCTACCTAGAATTTTTCCAAACTAATAATAGATCTAGAAAGTAGACAAAAAAACATGAATTTAAAAAAAAATAGCACCTGAAAATGTGTCCATATGAGCCCAAACGAAGCCTCTAAAGTTGTAAAAATTAGGATTTTCAATTTTTAGAAAACATCAGAAACATAGATTAGAAATCACTTGCACCATTGTGTAGATTGTGAAATTCTACCCCCCAAAAAAAAAAATTGCTCGAAAAAAGGAGTCCGGATGATTGAGATATCACTATTTGAAAATCGCCTCTGAAATTATTTTTTCTGAATTGTCGCCGCCGAACCTTGAAAATTCAAATGGCTCTAGATTTGGCTTCAGATGTCTGATTTGGATGAAACAAAATTTGATTTAAGGGTATTTGGACCTCCTCAATGTGATTCCAACCTCTGATTTGCACCAGCAACCTCCAATATTTACCTACAATAAAAATCTCTCCAAATAGGCTATACAATGAAACTCCTATGGCTCTGATACCATGTAAGAATTTTGATATCACTCTGATACCATGTAAGAATTTTCTGAAGGAAAAGAATAAAAGCCAAGATCTAGAAGCTCAAGAGAAAGCACAAGAGAGATAGGAAAAATAATCAAATAATTGATTATAGCTAATTGAATTGAATACAAAGTAGGAGTGCCTAAATATATAGGCAATGCAATAAGACTACATGATAAGGAGATGATAAGATATCACCCACACAAGGTGGAATCACATGTCCACCAAAGGTGGATCATCCTCCATTGTATATCAAAGTATGTGCAACATGTGCAACAATAAGAGGATGATAATGTGATAAGAGCACAAAAGGTGGATCTCACACAGAAAGAGGCGTGTGATGACAACTATCACACCTAAAGTGGAAATTCTCCTAACCATGTGCTAAAAAGAAATGCAAACTCCTAGGTGTCACAATGACAACTAATATGTAAATGCATTATCCTAAGTAAACTTAAGTAAAGTGTAGTTAGTAAATACTTAATTACACCAACAAAGATTAATGATGGTGACATTTCCTTTCCAATGGATCAACAAGAAAAGGTTCAAGAAATCCTTACTAGTAGCACAGATTTACCTCAAGCTGAGAATAATCCTGTAAAAACTCCCAATAATTGAATAGTCACTGGTTCAGTTCCTCCCTAGCTAACTGAATCAGTAAATAAAAGAAAGAGTTACAAACCTATTTCACTTCCTATGAAGGAGATTGTCACCAAATATGCTACCCAGACCCTTAAAGATAAAAGAATGAAGAGTGATGCAAGGCAATCTACCAATCCATCTACTAGAAAGGTGACTGCAAAAATAGCCACCTTCAGGCCTAAAGAGGGAATTTAGGAACGAGAGGCTAAAGACTTTGAAATCACTAAGATCGAGCTTGGTGTTCTAAATAGGGATTCTAGGGATCATCTATTTAAATTTTTAGTTGATCATATGCTCGGATAGTCACAAAAGCATGGGAGAGAGAAATGTGAGTTGAAACAGTTGATATCTACCATGGCCAAGTTTCTTTCCTCACTCACTGATGATGGAGTACTGCCACTGGCCCAGCCTTCCCAAGATTTTGATCTGAATTTAGCTGAAAGCCAAAGGCTAGTGAAACAGATGCAACAGGGCAAAGTTATGGTGGAGGTCATGAAATCTTGGATAAACAATGTTATCACTGAAGGGAGTGCTTTCATCTGCAAGTTTATATCTACTTGCTTAGATGGAGAAGGATTACTCGATGAGATTCAAACCCTAGTTCCAATCTGGGAAATGGAGGAAAAGAAATAAGCAGTGATCGTCATACATGTTCAAGAAATAGAGACCTATGGTGTGACTGAGTTCTTAGTAGAAAATCTAATAAAGCTAGTAGATCCTTGTATGATGTTCATCGTGAAACAGAACTTCACATGGAAAAATACAATGTTTAAACCTGTAATCTCTCAAGCCAAAGCAATAGAGAAAGAGGTGTTGAATATGCATGTGAATGCCCTTAAAGACATCAAGATAGTGAATCCCTTGAGTATTTTACAAATTGATGAAGGTAATAGGGATGCAGATGCCATTGTCAAAGTCTTTATAGACACCATGAATGCTCTTAAAGAAAATGAAGCACTGACAGTTCAGGATTTCACCAGAATTGCAAATGTGGAATCTATGTTGCTATTGAACAGAGGTCAGTTGCCTAAGCAAGCAAAGAGGATCAGGGATTTAAGATGGGAAAAGAATATGACTCAGGCAAAGAAGAAAGGTCTGAAGAACCTACACTTTCATCCAACCTAGGAATTGGTGAATGTGTTTTGATCTTGGAAGCTCATACAGACTTCCATGTCAGAAGGCCCCAGAGGGAGTTAGTAGTTTTCAGGACAGCATTTACATTTCTTTATGTTTTAAAAGACACGTGGTATGAAACTCTATTTTTAGTTGTGTAACTGGTTTTAAATGGTTTTTTTAGTGTCGGAGAGGTCGGGTTTTTCTGGAGGCTCTCTCGCACCTAAAACTATTAATGCTGGAGCATTGAACAGTGAAGGGGTTAGAAAATAAAAATAGAAAAATAGATAGTTTCTTTTTGAAATAGATAGTTAGCATAGTCTTTTTATGTTCTGAAATAGCTGGTGACTGATTTTTTATTAGACTTTGATCTGATCATATATGAATATATAGATGCATGGTATGGTTTAGATCTTTGAATCAAAATCTAGAATGTATTGATTACTTTGAAAATTGGTACATTTAAATCTATGCATGTGTTATTTATATTCAGTCACTTCCAGTTTCTTTCTAGTTTTTCCTTCTTGAGTTATTTAATAGGTTATTTGTTTTAGAAGTAATTAGTAGATCTCAGTTTTCTTCATAGTTAAATTTAATCATATGTTGATTCTGTAAATCACCTCAATACCCAAGAGTATTCGAGTGGTCCTTCTACACTTTCCGGCCAAAGGTGTATGAATTTACTTTTTGTTAATAATTTATTGAATATCCTACGAGGAAGCTGAACCTTAAAAATTTAGGGGGAAGCAATTTATAATGATTACCCAACTGTTGATAAATTGTTTGTCTTCAGAGGCATAGAGTTACCATTTATTTTCATTTAAGAAGAGGAAGAAAAATCTGTTTACCAACAGATTTTTTGGTGACTCTACTGGAGAGAGTCCAGTATAAAACACTAGGTTCTCAACTGCTATAATGTGACAAGATGTTATTACCACACAATGATGTGTTTCTTGTGCTTCAACCTAATCTAGGATTTGAAGACACACATGAAGACATAATTTCAAGTTTAGCTATAGCACCATGGAGGTTTAAACATAGTAATTAGTAGTTTCATCAAGTTTGGGCAGTACTTGAAAGAGAAGAAGAAAGAGCTGAGCGATTGAGGGGAGTACCAGTTGCCCATGAAGTAGTTATAGTAAATAGACTTGCACAAGCCCCAGCAAGAAATTAAGGTTATTCTTAAATCTTGAAACTGGCAGAAAAGAGGTATACCAGAGGTGATAGGAGTAGGGGACTGGTTGATGAAGATTTTGAAGCTTTAAGGAATCTTAGTTTTGAACTTGACCTTAATACCCACAGGAAGAGGAAAACCCAAAAATTTAGCAGACCTTCTTCACCTCCACCTAGCCCATTTGTTCCACCTCTTTTTTGAGCTATTGTAACACCAGGTACTATGGTACCTACTATTCTTAATATCCAACCTTTGAATTTCTAGTTACCTAACATGGCTGCCAATCAACCCTAGGGTCAAAATATTGGCCCATTGAACTTAGGAGCTAAGCCCACTGGGGATTTGCCCAAAGGTGCTAATCAGGTCTTGCCCAAGTTTAACGGAGATGGAAAATTAACCACTGATGATCATCTCAGTGCCTTCCACACTACCTGTGGTGTTATTAGTGTTCCTATTGAAGAAGTTGTGGTCAGGGTTTTTTTCTGGACCTTACTAGATACCGCAACTGACTGGTTCATTCATTTACCCAATGGTTCAATCACTAATTGGAATGACATGAAATCTACTTTTGAAACAAGATTTAAAACTCCTGATAATGAGATTTCTTTATTGCTTCAACTTAGTTAACTAAAGAAAGAAATACATCAGCCTATGCAAGAGTTTTTGTCTAAGTTTAATAGAATTTTGCAAAGGATTCCAACAGTTTTGGCACCAAGTAATGAGAATAAGAATATTTTCTTCTTGAATGTTGTTTCATCTGATATAAGTTTTCACCTATTGAAAGATGGAGTGGCTGATTTGGCTACAGCCCAGACATAGGCTATTCAGCTAGAGGATACACTCATAATGGTTGGAAAATGGAAGAGAGAAGTTTAGGCTTCGGGAGGCCCCTCATCCTCTACAACAGCATACCCTCTAATGTAGAGGTTGATGAACGATATGGATATGCTCAAGAGATAGCAGAATAAGGCCAATTCACCGTACCAATCCCCTTATCAAGATGCTAGCTGAAGAAAATATAATCAACCCTAGGGAAAAGTACCTCTCTTATCAAGTTCACAACCTAGATTGCAAATTGAATCTACCCCAAGGGAAACAATGTGTTCCTTTAATCTAACAACCGATCATGATGGAGAATCTTGTCTTGATTGGTTAAGGTATTTCCAAATCAATGCAACAAAAGATACTATCAATATAGAAGATTTGAAAGAAGAGAAAGACTCACCTGATATTGGTTTATCTAGTTCTTTTTACCTAGAGTATGAGCCAGGCTCTGATAGAGGTGGAAGTGTTTTAGCAACTTTGCAGGATCCTTCCTACACTATTCTAATGAGAAATTAGAGAATGCAAAATTTTGTCCCTCGTTCAATTGCTACTAATGCTGATGCTAGGCATAAAGAAGCTAGAAATGGAGAGACTCTTGCATGTCCAAAGGGCCCTGAAGTGAAGATCTTACCAAGAGGTGGTTCATCTCCTTCTTCTTTGTTTGACTTTGTTGAATTCTGTAAAATAAGCACAATCTCCATTTTGCCCAGAGAATACCTTAAAATGAATCCCAAAGAGTTGGACAAGCTAGTCCAATATGTTAAAGGGAGTCAAGTTCAAACCCTAAACTAGATAAGCCTCTTATAGGTGAGACAACCATAGTTGAAGTACCACTTGTCTTTAAGCCCCAAGACACTCCTTAGACACTAGAAGAATGTCCTTTTGTTAATACAATTGAAGGTGAACTAGAGAAAAGAAATCCTAATCCCTTTTATATCTCCTTACAATTAAATGGCCAGAAGCTCAGCAATTGCATTATTGACTCTGGTGCATCAAATAATATCATGCCTACCCTAGTTGCAAGAGCCCTCGGTCTCACCTTGACTAAAACTTATGGCCATTGTTATTCTATGGATGGGAAACAAGTACCATTAATGGGTCAAGTCAAAGATGCCCAAGCTGTTCTTGCTGCATATCCTGACAAGCATTTGAAGTTGACTATCCTGGTGGCAGATATCCCAGCTAGCTATGGTATGCTGCTCAGTAGAACTTTCTACAAAGATTTAGGAGGAGACATTAAGATGGACTAGTCAGAGGCCATGATCCTAGCAGGTAAAAAGAAAGTAAAACTTGAACCTAAGCCTAAAAATAAATATACTATGGTACCCTCGGATAATCCAAAAGCCCAAATTTTGTATGAGGAGTGTCATTTTGGCAACTATGTCATTTTAGCCGATTTTGAAAAGGATGGTGAAACTTCTTCTTAGGAAGAAGAGGGTATATAGAAGATGGAGTTTGACGGCAACTGTTCCAATTCAGGCTCAGGCATGGGGGTAGTCCTTTTCCCTCCTAATAAAGAATGTATTCCTCTTTCTTTCAAATTAGATTTCAAAAATACTAACAATACTACAGAGTACAAAGCCTTACTTTTGGGATTGGAAGAGGCAAAACTGAGGGGAGTCAAGAAGTTTTTGGTAAAAGATGATGCTAAGTTAATCATGAAGTAGGTGAAAGGACAATTTTTTGTCAAGAATGAGAGGTTAAAGCATTACAAAAATTTGGTATGGGATGAGCTAGACTTTTTCACTGCCTTTTCCATAGAATTTATACCAAGAAATTAGAACACCATAGTAGATGCCTTGGCGGTATCGACTTCATTATTATTGCCACATCCTGACTTTAAAACTCAAAAATATCAAATTGAGATGATCTACAAGTTGAAAGTGCCTGATAATGTGGAGTATTGGTAGGTCTTTGATAGTGATTCCCAGCTCAGGGATTTCTTAGAATGTGTCGCAGGTTTTTCTTATGTATATTTTGAAGGATCTAACAGTGATTGCAAAGAAGTATATGAAGATGTTGTGGGTAGTGATGGAGTGATTCAACTGAAAGGTAATAAAATCCCCCAAGGCCTTGTATATCTAGAACATTTTTTCAAGAGAAAAGATGATAGTACTATTTAAGATAAGATATCCCATGTACATAATGCCAAAGAATATGATAAAATTGATATAGGAGAGAAAGATGATCTGAAATGGATTTCAATTGGTCAGACATGTACTTCATCTAAAAAAAGAAGACCTAACAAGGTTACTTACAAAATATAGGGATGTGTTCACTTGGGGGTATGAGGACCTGAAGAATTTTAGAGGAGGCCTTTTTAAACATCAAATCCCTTTAAAGCCTGGTGTTACCCCCTTTCGACAAAAATTAAGGAACTATAATCTGAAAGTGTCTGAAGCCATATTAAAGGAAGTTGAAAAAATGCTACAGGCAAGAATTATCTATCCCATTCATCATTCCACTTGGATCGCCAATATAGTTCCTATGAGAAAGAAGAATGGTGAGATCAGGATCTATGTTGATTTTCATTACCTGAACCAAGCAAGTTTAATAGATAACTATGCCTTGCCTGTGATGGAGCATGTTCTTCAAGCTGTATCAGGATCTGAAGTTATGTCTATGCTGGATGGCTATTCCGGGAACAACCAAATTAGTGTACCAAAAAATGACCAACATAAAATGGCATTTATCACCCCGTGGGGAACTTATGCATATAGTCGTATGCCATTTGGGTTGATCAATGCAAGTGAAACCTTCCTGAGGGAAATGAATTCTTCTTTTGAAGATCTCCAGAACAAAATTATAGTGGTGTATTTGGATTATCTTATTGTCTTTTCAAAGAAGAGAGGTCAACACCTAAAAAATCTCCAGACAATGCTCTTAAGATGTAGTAGCCACGACATCTCTTTGAACCCCAAGAAATCAATATTCTTTGTGGAAGAGGGAAAATTAAAAGGTCATATTGTCTCAAAGGATGGTGTTCGAATTGACCTTGAAAGGGTTAAGGTGATTCAACAACTCAGCCTACCTTTGAGCAGGACTGGATTGAAGTCTTTTTCTGGCCGGGTGAATTTCCTGCATGCGTTCATTCCAAAATTTTCAAAAATCACTAGGTGCATGGTTGACATGATGAGTGAGAAAGTTCATTTTAAGTGGAATGAAAATGGATGCAAAGATTTTAGTGATATTAAAGATGAGATATCTCAGGCACCTATGTTAAAAAGTCCCAATTTCAAAAAGGACTTTATCATCTATTGTTATGCCTCTGAGCATACTCTATCGGGTATATTGACACAAAAAGATGAGAAAGGACAGGAAGCACCCATAGCCTTTATGAGCATGCCTCTGAAAAAACATGAGCTCAAGTACTCCTAGATGGAAAAAAATGCCTTTATCATAGTAAAAGTAGTTAAACCATTCAGGTACTATATACTTCATTCCCATTGTACCATTTTCATCCTTGAGACTACAATGAAAAGTATTTTGACTCAGAAGGAGATTGGTATGAATAATAGAGCGGTTTGAATAGAAAAAATTCAAGAGTATGATCTAATGATCAAACCAACAATTTGGTAAGGGGAAGAGGTTTATGCAAGCTAATAGTAGAGGATGGTAAGCCATCTGAGAAAATTGATGAAGTACCCATGGCGTTGCTAGTCAGTCTAACTGATCCTTGGTTTTCAGACATGGCTTATTTCCTTACTTATGGTGAGTGTCCTGATCATTTAAATCCCAAAGAGAGGCATAACTTGAAATTGAAAGCAAATAAATATGTGATATCCCAGGGGACATTATGTAAAAGAGGCATAGATGGAAGCTTCTTAAGATGCGTGGATGCTAAGCAGCAGAAAGAACTTTTGAAGGTATTTCATGATGAAGCTTGTGGAGGTCACTACTCAACTGCAACTGCATTTAAGATTCTCCAAAATCATTTCTACTAGCCTAGCATGTTCAAGGACGCATATCAGTATGTTCACAATTGTGAAAAATGTCATCTTTTTACTAGGAGACCTCATCTTGCTGCTCTGCCTCTTAAACCTGTGATTGTTGATGAGCCTTTCAAACAATGGGGGATAGACTTCATGGGACCTTTGAACCCAACATCTAGTGCTAGGCACGTTTATATTCTCACGGCCACTGATTATTTTACTAAGTGGGTGGAAGCTATCCCCACCAAGATAGTAAACTCTCAGGTTGTGTGTGAGTTCCTTTTAAATTATATTTTTGTCAGATTTGGGGTACCTGTTAAGATAGTAGCCAAAAATGCTACATAATTTTATTCTAAAGAAATCTTGTCTTTTGGTTATGAACATGGCATATCCCTAGCTCATTCCTTTGATTATTTCCCACAAGGGAATGGTCAAGCTGAATCCAGTAACAAGAATTTGGTAGTGATCATGAAAAAGTTAATGGATGATAATCCCCATGAATGCCATAAGAAGCTATTTGAAGCTTTGTGGGAAGATCGAACCACTTTGAAAAGAGCAATTGGAATGGCCCCCTTTAAACTAGTATATGGGATAGGAGCACATGTCTCTCTACCTTTGGAACTCTCCTTAGCTAAGCTCCAAGCCATCATTGAAGATCAGTATTTTAAAGATCCTCTAGAGAAACAAGTCATGCATTTGAGTAGACTAGAAGAAGAAAGGGAGGAATTGGTAGATCATATTACAAAGCATTAGCTAAAGGTGAAGTAGATTTTTGATATGCGGGTGCAGCCTCGTAACTTTATGGATGGTGATGAAGTGCTTCTATGGGAAAAGAGGTGAGCATCCAAAGGGTCTCATGGGAAATTTGAGTCTTTATGGAAGGGTCGATTTATTATTTCTGAAACTCTTGGTTCTAATGCTTTCTAGTTGTCCTACCCAAATGGTGTGAATCTGCTTTTTACTTATAATAGGTAGGACCTCAAGTTATGCAAGCTCTAATGATTTATTCAGTCAATACCCATGTACATTTTAGGTAGTGTTTCCCTGTTTTCCTTTTTGTTGTGTCATAGTGCTTTATTTTTCTTTCCCTTTGGTAACCTTTTCTGCAAAACCAATTATTCAGAGTTCTCTACACATTGAGCAATATGCAATCCCTAGCTAGAGCCGATGTTAGAGATAGTTAGATTCGCCCTTATGGAAGTGTCTAAGACCCTTACTAGTTCATTTATTTGAAGCTCATTTAGCATGTTCCCTTGAGAGTCTTTCCTTCCAGTAATCCTTCAAGTGTCCATGCCCTTCAAGTTGTCAAGAAATAGCCTCCAAGTTTGTCAAGTTCAAATTTGGCCTTCCTTGGATGAATCTTTTCCAAGACTCATGCTTCCCATGAACTACTTCGAACCACTTTGAACTCTAGTTCAAATTAGTTTGAAGTAGTTTAATGAATGTCTTTTCTTCTAACATCCATTTTTCTACAAGTGGGCCCTGGCCTACATCACCTTTTGGCGGTGAACCACTTTGAACCATTTTGAACTCCAGTTCAAAGTAGTTCAAAGAGGTTCAAAGATAGATCGCGGGCATAGTCATAAGTGAAAGGATAGTCGATGGGATACATGACATAAGTTGACGGTGAAATGATGGTTAAGTTTTTAAGATGGGCAATTTAGATTTGATGGGAGTCACGAAGCAAGCCTCGAATAAAGTTTCAGGTTGCGATTAATGAAATCATTAACATGAGCGAGAGATATCATTTGGGGGATGGTTAATAATGATATTAAAGATGGTGGATTTCAAGGATGTCCTGTTGTTGACTCATTACTGCTCACATCATCTGAAATTAATGTCCCTAACTAATGCTCATTAAAGTCAACTTTTTAAGGTGTTAATCTTTCAAAATATAGATAGCTCTATAAGTTTTCTTTTCTTGTTATTTTTCTGTGGAGTCTCAGCTATGGGAGAAGAAATTTTTCTGAGTCTTCATAAAACAAGTAGCTCCTAAAGATTTTTCTCATTTCCTCTTGTTGTTTGATATATTGATTCGAGAGGGGGGGATTTTATTTTTATTCCTGAGGGAGAGATGAGGTTCAGTATACATTTCTTCGAGAATGTCAAGAATATGCAATGTCGAGCCCCTATTGTCACAGATACAGACCTGTTAGGGATATCAGTAGAAAAAATGGCAATTGACCTCACAAACCGTGCAGCGGAGAATCATAGTCTAGAGTTCCTGTCGAGTGGATTATTAGAAGTCTTGTCATCAGCTATATGCCCAAAGTTGGTTCAACAATGCATTAACATATTCAATGTTAAATCCAAGTGCATTATGAATGCAGAGGGCCAAACCCTTGTGCTAGTCAATAGAGAGACTATCATGGCTATTTTTAAAATCCCAGAGGAATCTCTCGTCAGTTTTACTCCCACCCAATCTCTAACTCAGTATAGAGAAAACATAGATAAAAACCATAGTCATGTGGCTCAGAAATGGACTCAAACCAATTAAAAAGGTGGCTCTTAGTTACCAAAATTCCTCACTAAAGACCATATGAAGCCACTTATTCATGATGTGATAGTGTTGCTTCATCGGATTAAAGGTTCAAAGTAGGTTCTCCTCTTTGAGGAGTGGATGTTTCATTTTATAGAGATAGTCTTGGAAGGGGGACAACATATTGATTTGGCAGAGATTATTGCTAGTTCCCTGAGGGATGAACTTAAACAATCTCAGGCCATTAAGAAGGATTTATTAATGTCTTCCTATTTGATATACTACCTGGCATGCACACAGGATTTATCAGCCATTCAACATGTTCCTTGGAATGAAGACCTTTTAATCTATGAGTGTATGCACCCTAAAATGGTTGCCTAGACTTTGGGCCCCATTTATTTGATTTATCAATCCTGAATCATTTTGATCAATAATCAATATTTTGAACATTATCAATCTCTTGATCAAATCTTAATTTTGATCATATATTGGATTTTTATCCTTGGGCTAACCATTTATCCTAAGTCTTTATTTGATTAAAAGGAATATTTCCTCCCCTTTTAATAAATAAAAAGCCCCACTTTTCCTCTTATCCTAAGTTGCACAAATAAAGCATTATTCATATTTTACAAAAAGGAAAAAAGGCACTTTTGTCTCACATGAGACTCAAAAGTCAACACTTCACTCTCATTGGAGGATACTTGTGCACATGGATTGCTCCTCATTCAAGCTCCACCGCTGATTAAGACTTTTTGCCTCTTAATCTCCATGGTCCATTTCACCTCATTTCTTATAAAAGGAGAGCTCTCTCCTTCATTTGCATATATCCATATTTTATGCTATTGTTATGCTGCAGGTTTTCTAGGTACATTTGGAGCTTTTTGAAGACATTGAAGACTTGTTGCTTTCATCATTTTAGTTGCATTTCATAATAGTTTTGCTTTCATAGTTACATTCATGGCATCATATATTAGATTTCCTTTTTATGCAATAGAATAGATCTCACATAGCTTAATTAGGGGCTTGGAATCTATTGTAATTCTTTTCATAGCTTAGTTTGCACTTCATTTGATAGATTGGTCTTGCACATTCATACTAGTTGCATTTGCATTTCATTTCCATTTAGATTCTTGGAGATATTGGCATTGTTTCCCTTGTCTTCATTGTGAATCTCTCATTGTGTGGTTGACTAGCAAGGTCACTTTCTTGTAGCTCTAGCTGAGAGCAAAACTCATAGTCCCTTGCAACTCCATGCATAGAGAGCTATGAGCCGCTTTGTGAGGCCTCATTCTTGAGCAACCTTGCATGCAATGGTTCATAGAAGTGCATATTTTAGTGTGTACAATGAGTACTATCAATTATTAAGAAAAGATAAGATTTTGGAAAATTACAGGAAGGTTCATGATGTTTTCCTGGGTAGATTGTGTCAACAATTGGCAGGAGTCCCAAACCAAAGAGTTTCATTAGAGGCACAAAAACTGATTCAAGCCTACAGAAGTCTATACATTTAATTCCCATGTTTCATCTACATCCAAGTCAGAGGCTTTGATGATGAACCTCTTAGGCTCCCAAGGTTTGCTTTCGATTGTTTTATATTGGCAGAAGTTTGCAGGCAATTGTTTGTGGTTATTAAAAATACCCTGCCAGAAGAAAGGTGGCCTTCTATGTTCCCAGTTAATATTGGCAACTTGGCCTGTAACAATATGATGGACGCTTCAGTGATAGGAAGCAACCTGTTGAGTTTTCATTTGCAATTTTATGAGTTAAGAAGGGGTTTTGACAATAAGGGCTTCATTAGACAAGTTCTAAGTCTAAGTAATTATCCTTCACCCAGTTCGCACCTTGAGGATCTATGGGAAGATCTCAGTGATGAAGAGGCAGTCTGGAAATGAGATCACTCAAGACTTGTAATTCCATAGATTAAACTGTTGCAATTAAAGTTTGATATTAAGGGTGTAGAAGATGATAGTTCTGAAGCTGTAGGTTCAGATGTTAGCAATGTAGAAGCAAGAAGTCCTTTGACCATAGATTAGAATAAGAAAGAAGAAGATGATATAAAGTTGAGGGCCCGAACCATATTTGGGGTTACAAAAACTTGGTTAATAGAAAAGAAAAAGAAAGGAGTTAAGACTCCCCGTCTTGAAAGGCATAGTACGAGATCAGCCTTAAAAAATGTGAAACGTGTCCCATCTGATGTATCTCTTGTGGTTCCAAATGCAGGTAAAGTTACATCCCCTAATAAAATGGTGGTTTCTATTGGGCATCCTATCGCACCCAGATCGAGGCCTAGAACAAGATCAGAAAGGCATTCTCAGATGGAATCCTTAGGACTTGACTACCTGGATATTGAGATTAACAATGATGACATTTCCTATCCAATGGATCAACAAGAAAAGGTTCAAGAAATCCTTACCAATAGCATGGATGTACCTCAGGTTGAGAATACTCCTGTAAAAACTCCCGACAATCAGATAGTCACTAGTTCGGTTCCTCCCTGGCTAACTAAATCAGTGAATAAAAGAAAGAGTTACAAACCTATTTCACTTTATGTGAAGGAGATTGTCACCAAATATGCTACCTAGATGCCCAAAGCAAAAAGAATGAAGAGTGATGCAAGGAAATCTACCGATCCATCTACTGGAAAGGTGACTGCAGAAATAGCCACCTTCAAGCCTAAAGAGGGTATTCAGGAACCAGAGACTGAAGACTTTGAAATCACTAAGATTGAGCTTGGTGTTCTAAATAGGGATTCTAGGGATCATCTATTTAAATTTTCAGCTAAGCATATGCTCGGACAGTCGGAAAAGGATGGGAGAGAGAAACCTAAGTTGAAACAGCCGATATCTACCATGGTCGAGTTTCTTTCCTCACTCATAGATGATGGAGTATTGCCACTGGCCTAGTCTTTCCAAGATTTTGATCTGAATTTAGTTGAATGCCAAAGGCTAGTGAAACAGATGCAATAGGGCAGAGTTATGGTGGAGGTCATAAAATCTTGGATAAACAATGTTATCATTCAAGGGAGTTCTTTCATCCGTGAGTTTATATCTACTTGCTTAGATGGAGAAGGATTACTCGATGAGATTCAAACCTTGGTTCCAAGATAGGAAATGGAGGAAGAGAAATGTGCAATGATCATCATACAGGTTCCAGAAATAGAGACCTATGGTGTGATTCAGTTCTTAGCAAAAAATCTGATGAAGCTAGTAGATCCTTGTATGTTGTTCATCCTGAAATAGAACTTTAGATGGAAAAATACAATGTTTAAAGCTACGATCTCTCAAGCCAAAGCAATAGAGAAAGAGGTGTTGAATATGCATGTAGATGCCCTTAACGACATCAAGATAGTGAATCCCTTGAGTATTTTACAAATTGATGAAGGTAATAGGGACGCAGATGCCATGGTCAAAGTCTTTACAGACACCATGAATGTTCTTAAATAAAATGAAGCACGAATAGTTTAGGATTTCATCAAAATTGCAAACATGGAATCTATGTTGCTACTGAGCAGAGGTCAGTTACCTAAGCAAGCAGAGAGGATCAGGGAGTTAAGATGGGAAAAGAATGCGACTCAAGTGAATCTGATAGGTCTGAAGAACCTGCACTTTCAGCCAGCCCAGGAATTGGTGAACGTGTTCTGATCTTGGAAGCTCATATAGACTACCACGTCAGAAGGCCCCGGAGGGAGTTAGTAGTTTTTGGGACAGCATTTACCTTTCTTTATGTTTTAAAAGACACGTGTTATGAAACTCTATTTTTAGTTGTGTAACTGGTTTTAAATGGTTTTTTTGGTCTCCGAGAAGCCAGATTTTTCTGGAGGCTCTCTTGGACCTAAAACTATTAATGCTGGAGCATTGAACAGTGAAGGGGTTAGAAAATATAGATAGCAAAATAGATAGTTTCTTTTTGGAGTAGATAGTTAGCATAGTCTTTTTAAGTTCTGAAACAGATGGTGACTAATTTTTTATTAGACTTTGATCCAATCATATATGAATATATAGATGCATGGTATGGTTTAGATCTTTGAATCAAAATCTGGAATGCATTGATTACTTTGAAATTGGTACATTTAAATCTATGCATGTGTTATTTATATTCAATCACTTTCATTTTCTTTATAGTTTTTCCTTCTTGAGTTATTTAATAGGTTATTTGTTTTAGAAGTAATTAGTAGATCTCAGTTTTCTTCATAGATAAATTTAATCATATGTTGATTCTATAAATCACCTCAATACCCAAGAGTATTTGAGTGGTCCTTCTACACTTTCTGGTCAAAGGTGTATGAATTTAATTTTTTTTAATAATTCATTGAATATCCTACGAGGAAGCTGAATCTTAAAAATTCAGAGGGAAGAAATTTCTAATGCTTACCCAACTTTTGATGAATTGTTTGTCTTCAGAGGCATAGAGTTACCATTTATTTTCATTTAAGAAGAGGAAGACAAATATGTTCGCCAAGAGGAAAATAAAAATACTTTTATTTTTTAATGGATTTTTAGGTGTCTACAGCATGTAATTGTTATTTTTGTCTTGTTAATCCTGATATTCTCCTCCTAAGGGTTCCAAGGTTGTACCTCTACATCATTTTTGGTATCAAACCCAAAAGTTTTTTTTTTCTTAAGTTATAAGTTTTTTTTGCATATCGGATAGGGAGTCTACATTTGGAGGTACCATAATGGTGACTAATGCAAAATTAGCTAAAAAGGTTGAAGACCAAGAAGAAGAGCATATGCTATTGACGGAAAGGTTGGCACAACTTGAAGATAAATTGGATCAAGGGGAAAGTATAGTTTAAAGGAAGGGAGAAGGAAAGGTGGACAAAGAGGATGATGAGGATGAGGAAGTCCTTGATGATGAATATGACACAGTACCAAAACAAGAGGATCCTTTTATAAAATCACTCCAGTCATTTGGAGGAAAATCACTAGAACTACACATTTTTAATGGTAATATGGAGGAAAAGAAAGTCATAGAATGGATTGAAGCTTTGGAAAAATATTTTGATTATGAGAAATTTTTAGAGTCACATAAGGTTAAGGTAGCCAAGTCAAGATTGAAGGGATCATCACTAACATGGTGGAACTTTATGTAGGAGGAAAGAGTCAAGAAAGATAAGAAGAGGGTCCACTCATGGAAGAAAAATGGTGTCTATGGTAAGGGATACATACATCCCTGAAGACTATAAAGTTTAATTACACCAAAGAAGGAAAAAGTTTAGACAGAGAGACATAGACATTTTCACTTAGACTAAAGAATTTCAAAAGTTGAGTCTCTGATAAAAATCACAGAACTTGAGAGTGTTAAGGTAGCAAGGTACATGAATGGTTTAAGACTAAACACTCAAGTGGAGTTGTAGCTACTAAGGCCCAACATAGTGGCCAATTTTTTTCAACTAGCCTTAAAGGTGGAGGAAAAGATTAGAAGACAAGAAAATGGTGGTAGGAGTAGGGGAGACAATCCTTTAAAGGTAGGGGCTCATTTAGGGGAAGAAGTCAAAAAAATTAGCCCCAATCATAACAAAATCAAGAGAGGAACAAATTTGATTCCTTCATAGGTAATTTAAAAGGTAGAAGACCAAAATTTATAGGCATATCACTAGGGAGATCAAATGGACCAATAAGGTGCTACAATTGCAATCAAGGAGGGTACATGGAACATAAGTGTCCTAAGAAATAAAGATCAAGTTCAAGTTCCCAAGGAGAGAGAAAGGCATACCTTGCACAAGAATATGACTTACAACATGACCCTAATTTTTATGGCTATCCATAGAAAGGAGAGGATCACATGATGAGGATACCACTCTTTAAGATGCATACACAATCGAAGCCACCATAAAGGTAATCCATTTTTAGAACAAATTGTAAGACAAGAGGAAAAGTTTGTAAAGTATTGATAGAATCTGGTTCAACAAAGAATTTTGTAGCTCTTGAGATGGTGGAGAATTTGAAATTAGTAAGAATACCTCATCCATACCTCTACAAGATATCATGGCTCAACAAGGGACAACAGACATGGGTTGAGGAACAACCTTGGGTTGAGTTCCAAACTGGAGGCTACAAAGACCAGATTTTGTTTGATATAGTCAATTATATGGATTCCTACCATTTACTCTTTGGGAGGCCATGGAAATATCACTTAAGGGCACAACATGATGAAATAAAAAAATACACAATCACAAAGAATGGAAAGGTCATTGAATTACTTGTTGGAAATATTCAGGAATTAACCAAGTTACTGAGAGGGGAGGGGTGAATCAGTAACTCCAAATTCTCTTTCAATTACAGATGTATTAACATATAGTTTACTTTATCCTTTTGCATATAGAAAGCATGAAACTTAAAAGCATTCACAACAATGACACATAGATTTGGTTACCCAGAAACCTTCCAAAAAGAAAGTAAAACTGGGGTGGGGATGAAACCCACAAAGCTTTAGTACTGCAGTATAAAGTTGGCCGGTTAAGGCTTACAATTGATCACTTCTGATGATCTGCCCTGCTAGGAGCAATAAGGACTACTAGGTCCACCTTGTTAGAGGATTTTTACAAACTTACAAAAGAAGTATGTACTCGGTAAAGAGATTTTACAAAAGACTGTTAAGTCTACCCAGTTAAAGGATTTTAGTACTGATTCACCTGTTAGGATGAAACAGTAGATCTCTTGCTTTGTAACTGGATTACTGAATGAGATTCGCTGATGTACTAATCAC
The DNA here is from genome assembly GCA_027943335.1 of Chamaecyparis obtusa. Taxonomy (NCBI): domain Eukaryota; kingdom Viridiplantae; phylum Streptophyta; class Pinopsida; order Cupressales; family Cupressaceae; genus Chamaecyparis; species Chamaecyparis obtusa. The sequence continues at coordinate 21,674 of BSBK01002738.1, read as the reverse complement.
CTTCTATGATGAATTTGTCTTTGCTATTCCTTATACTGCTGTAGCCCTTTGTAATTCACTTATCTCTGCCTTTCTTTCTTTTTCACATTCATACTCATTTCTAATTACATCTTGGCATTTTTACAACATTGTTTATATACAAGTCTAAACAATTAATTACAATTACAATTACAAAGTCAGCTTGACAAATAAACATAAGTGCTACTAAGTCGGCCCAAGTATGGTTACACGGTTCTTCCAAACTAACTCGGTGACTTTCTGATACTCGGCATCCACTGCATTACTCAGCATCGTCATGCACTCAGTAGAAGTGAAGGCACGGTTCATACTAACCACTCGGTAAGTTTTGAACTCGGTAAATACCTGTGACTCGGTAGACATAATGTTACTTGGTTTACACTGTCCTGCTCGGTTTGCACTGTTCTGCTCGGTTTGCACTGTTTTGCTCGGTTTGCACTGTTCTGCTCGGTTTGCACTGTTCTGCTCGGTTTGCATTGTTCTACTCGGTTTGCACTGTTCTGCTCGGTTTGCACTGTTCTACTCGGTTTGCACTCAGAATGCAAATAAGTGTTGTCACTAGTGGCAATCTTGCTTAATGCCAACAATCTCCCCCTTTGGCATTAGTGACAAAAACACTTATTGCCCAAAACTTATATACATGAACCATGCTGAGATTTATTTTGATTTTTCAAAATTTATCTTTGTAAATTATCTCCCCCTTTCAATGTGCTAACTTTTTCTTCTTTTCTTCTATACATATCTATACATATCTCCTTCTATACATATCTCCCCCTTTTTGGCGATAATGCCAAAGGTGTATATACAAGTGATTTTATAGAGAGAATCCAAAATTTGATAGAAAAATAGAATTAACCTTCATTATCAGTGCCAGGGTTCTGTCCCAATTTTCTTGCAGAATCTTGCATGTTTGGATTGCAATTTGGACTTCTGCAGAGAGTTCAATCATGTGATCTGCTATTGAGAACTGATTGTCATGAATCAATGTTTTGGAATGTTCAATGTGCTTATACATTGTATTCATGATGGGAAGGATCATGTTCTGAATGTCTAGCAGTGTGGACCGGATCCTTGTGTCTTCTTTCAGTAGTTCTGACTGCGTATTTGATAGGTATGAGATTTTCATGTGATGAGCAGAGTTTGAACTTGGTTCAAGTTGCAGCTTCTGTATGCTAATCTTCAAATCCTCATCAATTTTATTCATTTTATCCTTGACATCCTTGGTGAACTCGGCAACATTGCATAGTCTGGCCAAAAGAGAGGTAACATTCGAATAGGAAGATTCAATGTTTGACAAAACTGAAGATAATTCGACTTGATTGATAGCTATGTGCTGAGCGATGTGCTCAAGCACTTTATTCTTGAATCTCTTCTCGGCTCTTTCAACTAACTTTTCTATCCCAGATGAATCCTCATTGTACTTATTTACTGCTTCTTCTAATTGTAACAAAACATGTTGAGAGGAGTCTACTTTAATACCTAATGCTTCAGACAAAATGTCCTTAGCATCCTTAATGATTTTATATTCCTTGTCTCTCTCCTCTTTAAGCTTCTTTTGCTTCGCTTTCCTTTGGAGGATTTCACCTATATTTTGCATTTGGTCTGCTGATAGATTTGCAAAATCTAATGTTGGAATCTCTATTTCCTCATCTAGGTCTATATCCTCTACTATATTCTTGCCCAAAAATCTTATACTCGGTTGAGCCTTAGGCTTATCTGTACTTAATGCCTTAGTAGTAGTGACAGTAGACATAGTAGGACTGGCTATAGAGACTGGTATACTATCTACTGGAGAACTTAAAGTATTTACACATGTAGAATCAAAAACTAGAATACTTACTGCTGGAAAACTTGATGAAGTAGGAGACTACAACTCGGTAGAAGAAATGGTAGTTGCTTCTATTGTTGCTATAGGTGATTGGACAAATGTTGAAGTTGTCACAACCATGCTTGAAGGTGTCTCCGGGCTAGATGTACAAACTTTTACTGGAGAGGTAGGAAGTGATGCAATGACTTCTGCCGCTATCCTCATAGTATCATCTACCTCAGTGGCTTCTTCCTGTTCATCACTGTCATCTTCAATGTCTTTTATTATAACTATTTCAATACTCGGTTGGTGAAGATGGTATATGTTCTTCCATGTGGCATTTGCAGCCTTCACAACCGATTCAATATTGTTAATCAGAATCAAACAAGTATTGAACTTTAGTGTCATCTTATTTTCATTCTCCTTCAATGCCTTCTTTATTTCATCATTTTTCAAGCTCGGCATTAACTGTCTCAGGGTTTGATCAAATGTGTCTTTTACAGTTTGCTTTGCATTGGTCCATCTCATTTTTATTGGATCTAATAAAGCTGCTGGAACCTATGGGGCTATTTCATCAGGAGAGTATTTCCACTGTCCCATATTTTCAATGACAGCATCTTCTATTTCCTTTTGTTCTGTTTCCGATCTGGTTTCATATTTAAAAGATTTTATATTACTTACTCCAGATCCTGATCCTTCTCTAAAAAGTTTGATCTTCTCTTGAAGGGTTAGAGGAGGCCTTTTGATTATTATATCTTTGTCTGCCTTATCTGCCTTACCTCTTGCACTTCTCCTTGTAAATACAGCAGTGGGAGGCTTAGGTGCCTTAGTGATGAATACCTTTCCTTTCTTCTTTGCAGGTTCTGGTTCCTCTATTTTCTCATCCTTTTCCTTTTCTTCTTCAGTGTCTTCTCCTTTGTCCTCGGTTAGCATTTGCATTTTGGCTATCCTCTTCTTTCCTTTATTTACCGCCTGTGGAAGTTTTATGCTTAATTCAATTCTCACCTTTGCTTCTTCATATGTTCCAAAATATGGAGCTTTGGGATTAACAGGCTGATTAAGAAGGGCTTCAATGATATTCTTGGTTTCATCAATGTTTACCTCATAAGGAAGAGGTTTTACATGTACAATCCTCGGTTTAGCTGCTTGAATGTATACTCTGTCATAGTCCACCATGAAACAAATATCATCCTTATAATCCTCAACCAACTTCTGTGGAATCCGGAATCTGTCATTCATTTTCTCTTTGAAAGACTCAAAATAACTATCCATGATGCTCTCAAAATTTTCACCCATTTTTGAAATATATTCATTTATCTCATAAAGAACTGGCACATCTTTTCTCCATACTACTTTTCCTTTAGAAGGGAAGAATTTCTGAACATAGAAGAATAAACAGACCAGTAAAGATCCAAACTTACATGGATTGTTTTTGGAAGTTTGAATGCTTTCCATGTTCTTGTTAAACTGTTTTAACAATAAATCTGCAAGGTCAAATGATAGATTATTCTTGACCACTTTGTATGCTAGGTCTATGGCTTCACAGGAGACACTATTCTGTCGACTTGAACTGTATATCTTATGTGCACTGATGTGTGTTCCAAACTTCAGTTCAGCATCAATAATGCTGCTTACTTTCATGCCTCTACCGTCCCACTCGGCTAGGGTTTTCTTCTCCAGCTCCGGTCGACCTAGGGTTTTGGTAGATTTAGCTTTGTTTAACATGGGAAGATCGGTGATTTGATGAATCATCTTCTTAGTGATCTCTATGGGTTGCTGAAGCCAAATCTTGCCTTCATGTACACGACTGAGAATGTATCTAACCCATTTCTCCTGAAAGTTTCAAGGTAAATGTGCAATGTGAACTAATCCCTTGTCTTCTAGATGTTTGTGCTCGGGTTTTAGAATACCATCCACACACAGTTCCTCACGCACAATATCTAGCTCTAGGTTTCCCATTTCTTGAATTGCACAATTGAAATTATTGCGAATGTCATTAACAAGTAGTAACTTAGGAGGAACCTAAGATTGAGCTCCGTTCGGATCTAGGGCTGCTGCAATTGCGGGCATGAGCTTGAAATCTAGTGCGCTCCATTCCCCTTTGATTATCATTTATGTTCCTTTCATTGTTGAAGTGCTGGATGATGCCATGGTAGCTCACAGAGAATTCTTTTTGCAAAAGTATTTGAATCGCTGGATTGCTCTTGAAATTTTCTGCTCTCAAAGTGCTAAAGTTCGCGGTGAAGAATAAGTTTGATTTCTTGCATTTTGTTTACAACTCTGTCATTAATGCTCAGTACAAATTAGGGTATGAATTCTGACAGACTGTCACCCACTATGAATTAATTGCTCGGTAAAGACTTCGCAACTTGGTGAACTCGAGAATTCATATTGCTCCGACCTCGCTTGGTAATCATATTAGACCGCTCCCGACCTTGCTCAGTAAAGACTGATACTAACCTTCCTGTGATCTTGTTGCATCTTTGTATGCCGATTTAGATCTTTCTTTTAATTCAGTTCTGGAACTGCTTGAAATTGGTCTATGAGAATACAGTTCCAGTGCTTTCTTGGGAATTTAGTTTGAGTCGGTAGAGCCACCCATTCCATTACTTGGACTGGTTTGCTTGGTAGATTTAGGAATCCACTTTTGTCTTACCTGTTTCCTGACCTTAGTTGCTTCATTCTTCATTCCATCTTCAACTTTGCTAGCATTCATGCAATTTCTGGCTATGTGACCAAGTTTAGTGCATTTGAAACATCTTATGGTAGTCTCTCTTTTCCTTAGATGATGTTTTATGCAGTTCATGCCGATGTGTCCATATTCTCCATAGTAATGACATCTACACCAAGTGTTGTAATCCCATCCAAACATTGCTTTCATAATTTGTTCTGCTGGATTGAATGTTTTGGATCTACACTCGGATGCCTTGTGACCTTGTTTGTTGCATTTGTGACAATTACCTTTGAATCTTGGTTTTTCCCTGCATTCATTTGCTTTGTGACCATGCTGATTGCAGTTGTAGCATTTTCCATTGAATTTTTCTTTTTCATTGCTCCAACATTTATTTGAAGTATGTCCTATTTTTCCACAATGATTACAAGTAGGTTTCTGATTCCTTTGAGTACCTTGCTTAGAAGATTCACCTTCTATTTTGTATCCAAGTCCTGCTTTTCCTTTTTGCCTATGAAGATTTCGATTATACAGCTGATCTAAGTCTTCTTGGATTTTCAACATTCTTTCATTGGTTTGTTTTTCGGTGTTTAGGTCATCCACCAATCTTTGATTGATTTCCTTTTCAGATCTTAGTTCTTCTTTTGTGCTTTCTATTTCTGAACTTAGAGTCAGAATTTCCTCATTTGTATGGGAGATCTGATCAATTAGGTTTTCTAGCTTAAGGGTTTTATTTTGGACTTCATTGTTCCTTCCATCTAATTCATCTTTCAACTTGTTTCTTTGTTCTAAGATCTCACAAAATCTTGTTGAGTGTAGCTCTTGTTCTCTTTTTAATTTTCTCACTTCTTCCTGCAGAGACCCATTCTTTTCTAGGAGTTCTTTGACAACATTGTTTGCTTCATCTGAGCTATCTGAGGGAAAAAGATCTTCAATCTTTTCTTCAATGTAATTCTAATCATTCACCTGATTTGCAAGTTCCTTCCTTCTTCTTAGGGATTGGGAAAGATGTTCTTTTGCTTCTTTAAGTTTAGCTATGGCCACTTCCAGATCTAGCTTTTCATTTTCAATCACCTTGTTCAGTTTGAATACCTCCATTGTCCTGGATCTTTGCTCAAGCTAGTTAAGCTTTATCTTGAGAACCAATACTGCTCTGATACCAATTGTTGGAAATATTTAGGAATTAACCAAGTTACTGAGAGGGGAGGGGTGAATCAGTAACTCCAAATTCTCTTTCAATTACAGATGTATTAACATATAGTTTACTTTATCCTTTTGCATATAGAAAGCATGAAACTTAAAAGCATTTACAACAATGACACATAGATTTGGTTACCCAGAAACCTTCCAAAAAGAAAGTAAAAATGGGGTGGGGATGAAACCCATAAAGCTTTAGTACTGCAGTATAAAGTTGGCCGATTAAGGCTTACAATTGATCACTTCTGATGATCTACCTTGCTACGAGCAATAAGGACTGCTAGGTCCACCTTGTTAGAGGATTTTTACAAACTTACAAAAGAAGTATGTACTCGGTAAAGAGATTTTACAAAAGACTGTTAAGTCTACCCAGTTAAAGGATTTTAGTACTGATTCACCTGTTAGGATGAAATAGTAGATCTCTTGCTTTGCAACTGGATTGCTGAATGAGATTCACTGATGTACTGATCACCTTCTGTGATGAATTTGTCTTTGTTGTTCCTTATACTGTTGTAGCCCTTTGTAATTCGCTTATCTCTGCCTTTCTTTCTTTTTCACATTCATACTCATTTCTAATTACATCTTGGCATTTTTACAACATTGTTTATATACAAGTCTAAACAATTAATTACAATTACAATTACAAAGTCAGCTTGACAAATAAACATAAGTGCTACTAAGTCGGCCCAAGTATGGTTACACGGTTCTTCCAAACTAACTCGGTGACTTTCTGATACTCGGCGTCTACTGCATTACTCAGCATCGTCATGCACTCGGTAGAAGTGAAGGCACGGTTCATACTAACCACTCGGTAAGTTTTGAACTCGGTAAATACCTGTGACTCGGTAGACATAATGTTACTCGGTTTACACTGTCCTGCTCGATTTGCACTGTCCTGCTCGGTTTGCACTGTTCTGCTCGGTTTGCATTATTCTGCTCAGTTTGCACTGTTCTGCTCAGTTTGAACTGTTCTACTCAGTTTGCACTATTCTGCTCGGTTTGTACTGTTCTGCTCGGTTTGCACTGTTCTGCTTGGTTTGCACTGTTCTGCTCGGTTTGCACTCAGAATGCAAATAAGTGTTGTCACTAGTGGCAATCTTGCTTAATGCCAACATTACTACCTCTGACTAAACCAAGTTAAGAAGAAATTAGACCCAAAGAAGCCAAGATTATGGTGATGAGAAATGAGTTTCTCAAGGAGACTAAGGAGAACAGATGCCCACTTTTTGCACTAGTCCTGGTCCTAAAAGATAAAGTTCAAGAAAGTAATGTGGATAAGATGAACAAAGAATAAAAATTAGGAACCAAAGGTTAAAGTTTCAAAGTGGAAGCAACAACAAACAAGGAACCAATTATGGAGGAAGAAGTTAAATAAATTATTGACAAGTATAAAGGTGTCATAGCTAATGGAATACCTAGAAGCCTACCTCCCATGAGAGAAATTAGTCATTCTATAGACCTTATTCTAGGCTCAACATTACCCAACAAGGATGCATATAAATTGACACCACAATAAAATGAGGAGATAGAAAAACAAATTCAAGAATTTCTTAAAGCTCATCTAATTGGAAAGAGCTCAATCCCATGTGTAGTACCTACAGTACTAGCACCCAAGAAAGAGGGAACATGGAGGATTTGTATTGATTCTAGAGCACTCAATAAGATCACAATAAGGTATAGATTTCTCATGCCTAGAACATCATATTTTCTTTATTGTTTGGGGGTGCCAAGTATGTTTCCAAGATAGATTTAAAGAGTGGTTACCATTAGATAAGGATTAGACTAGGGGATGAGTGAAAGACAACATTTGAAAAAATTAAGGACTCTATGAGTAGAAGGTGATGCCATTTGGGTTATCTAATGCCCCTAACTTACATTAATGAGACTCATGAATGAGGTGCTCAAGGAATTTGTAGGTAAGTTTTTAATTGTATATTTAGATGATATATTCGTCTTTGGCAACACAAAGAAGGAAAAATTAAAGCATATAGACATGGTATTGTAAAAATTACATGAAGAGAATCTAATGATCAACTTGGAGAAGTGTACCTTTATGCAAGAAGATCTTACATACTTGGGTTTTGTGATCTCCAAAGGCACTCTTAAAATGGACCAAGATAAGGTAAGTGTCATTCTTTCTTGGCCAACTCCTAGGACTATTGCAACAGTAAAAGGTTTTCATGGTTAAGCTACTTTTCATAGAAAGTTCATAAGAAATTTTAGCTTGATATGTGCACCTATATTGAACACTATAAAAGGGGGAAAGAATTGTAAGTTTTTATGGACACAAGAGGCTAATGAAGCTTTTGAGATGCTTAAGAAGAAGGTTTCCCAACAACTAGTCCTCACTTTCCCTAGTTTTAACAAATTTTGCAAAATAGAATGTGATGCCAGGCATATCACCATAGGAGGTTTACTTAGTCAAGAGGGAAGATCTATAGCTTTCTTTAGTGAAAAAATCAATGAAGCCAAGAAAATATATTCCTCTTATGATCTTGAAATGTATGCCTTTGTTCAATCCCTCAAAACATGGAGACACTACTTGCTCCCTAAAGAGTTCATTATGTTCACTGATAACCAGACCCTTAGTTTCATCAATAGCCAAGATAAAATCAATCATAGGAACATGAAATGGGTGGAAACACTCCAAGATTTTACCTTTTCCATAAAGCATAAAAAGTAAGTTACCAATAAGGTTGTTGATTCCTTAAGTAGAAGGGTTTTAACCATCTCATAAATTCAGTTGGAAAGTGTATGGATTTGAGCCTTGAAGCATATGTATACCAATGACAATGATTTTAAAGAAATTTACCAAATATTTACTAAATTGGATGATAGATATTATCATGAATATTCCAATTTTTGGATTCAAGAGGGGTCCTACTATTAAAATGTGGACAACTTTGTGTACCCAAGTGTTCCATGAGAACCAACATCATACAAGAAAAATATAGTGGGGCTACATTTGGTGACTTTGGACTAGATAAGACTTTAGAGCTGGTTAGAAGGCACTAATTTTGGCCTAACTTGCAGATAGATGTGAGGAAGTTTGTGGAAGAATGTATTGTTTGTCAAAAAGGAAAAGGGAAGAGTACAAATGCAGAATTATACCAGCCCCTACCTATTCATTCAAGGCCATGGGAATGCATAAGTATGGATTTTTTCATGGGATTACCCAAAACAAAAAATGGGTATGATAGTGTTTATGTTGTGGTAGACAGGATTAGAAAAATGATAGATTTCTTGCCATGTCAGTCTATGAATGATGCTTCTTATATTGTAGATTTTTTTTAAGAGAAATAGTTAGACTACATGGGATATCTATAAGAATTGTATCAGATAGAGATGTCAAATTTGTGGGTCACTTTTGGAAAAATCTGTTACCCAAATTTTCCTGCCCCATACAAATTTGGTTAGGCTAGATCTCTACTCCCTGGTCTGCATTTTTAACCCTGCCAAGCACCTCAAATAGTTTAATGGTTTTTTGCCTGTTCTTCTGGTCTCTGCAAATCTCTGCTCCCTGGTCTACAAGTTTAATTTTAAAAAATGACCGTTGGACCCTTAAAACCCTAAAAAACCCTAGGCTTGTTCTAATTTGCCGTTACCTTTTTCGACCACTTAAGAGTTATTTTCCCATGTGCACTTTTATCTTTCTTCAATTGCAGAATCTTTTATTTCTAGTGGTTTAGCCCTTAACACCAAGCGATCTGGCGGGCGGTTATCATTTGGTTGGTGGTCCCAGTTCAGCAGTTGAAGGAATCTAGATCTATGACTGGTGCATGATCACATAGGCCAGGAATATTCCTTGCGATCATGCAATGGCCATCAATCTTCACTATCTACAGAGTTTGGTTGTTAGTGGGTCTAATGCCAGGTCATGCCAATGTGCAAGCTTCTGATTGGTCAAGGCTAGTGATGTGGTGCCATGTCAGAGTAGGCCCGGTGGGTTGTGAGTCGACGATGATCTAACGAATGTCATATGATCATATGGAATATTCCAAGCCCATGCAATCATATGCCAGCCGTTGATTTTACCTTTTGCCAAGGCTCTGTTAGGTGGGTCCTCGGACTCTGACACACTCAAATTCTATTGGCTGGTCGGATGATGATTGGAGCTTGTCAGTGGGCCTGAAGTCTTTTGGTTCATGTGGCAGGTTAAGGCTCGTGCAGGATCGACGATGGTTGTTATATCATTAAAGTAAGATGCATGAAGGTTAAGGAGGTAGTATAATGACAACCATTTGATGAAAATTGATGCCATGGGTCCGTGTTGCTAGGAGGCACTGACACGCCTATTTCTCATTGGTTGTCGGGTGAACAGTTGGCATTTTTTTAGTGGGTCCAAGAACCTCAGATGAGGTGGTCATCAAGGAAAATATACGGTCATCGCATGATCTGATGGAATCTTCCGACCTCATCAGATCATGCCACCACCGTTTGATGCAGATTCAAGGATTTTTTCTGCCTAGTGAGGTGCCAGTCATGCTGAAGTGTTCACTTTTCATTGGTCAAAGGATGGTGATGTGGTGTGAGACTTTTCAAGGGGCTTGCAACTGTTTCAAGAATGATCTAGGTTCTTCATCTACCGGGAAAGGATTATATTGATGGCCACATTTTAAAATTAGACCCGCTAGCTGTTATTTTCAAATTTAAATATCTTTCGAGGTTTTCTTGCTGGTTCATTGTGGTTGGTCAATGGCGTGGCACAGGTAGCTTAGAATTGATAGTTCTAGGATAGTTGCAATTAGGGGAATGTTGAGAAAGATCCAATGGCTATCTCCCATGATTTCTTAGGGTACCATGTTGATATTCTCACACCGAAGAAATAATTAAGAGGTTGGCGCCACCTATGACCTCCTGTACTTCAAATTGCAAACATTCATGACAGGTCCAATTTGCAGAGGGGTAGATAGATCAAGGCGGCTTGTCCGCAAGTAGATACAGTACAGAGATGAACATGCAAAATGATATCTAATTGATTGAGATATTTTCATGAGTATTTATGATCAGAGTTGATAGAATTAGGGTTGGTGATTATTTTATGTCAAATTTTAGGTAACCCTAATTAGGTTATGCTCTTGCCTATGTGAAAAGGAGATGTATATAATGTTTTTGGAGCTTTTTAGAGCTCAAAGTTGACAATTGTAAAGAAAAGTTTTTCTTTCTCAGAATTTATCTGTGGCATTCTTTCTGCCCTTTGATTTCTATAGTTTGTAACTTTCATTGATAGTTCAGATATTGCAAGGTACTTTGTGACATTTTTTCATGTCCCTATGCTTTCTTGTTTGAGTTGTCTCTTAATGAATTGAGTATTTGAATGTTTTCAATGATATCTTAGGGTTCTTGATCCCTCTTTCTTTCTGTAGTCTATGTGTATGCCTGTGAATGATTTGATTTGAATGCTCTTGTGGGTATACTTCCACCAGTGGCAATCTATCTCATTATTATACCCAATTGCAGAGGTGAATGTCTATTTGCAGGTCATAGTTTGTCTCTAAGTTCTTGAGAGTGCTATTACCTTGTGAAATTCTCTCTTTCCCTACATAGCATCTCTCTATTGCAGACCCTTCTATGAAATATTGATGCAAGCCTATTCAGTGAGTTGTGATCTCCTAGACTTAAGATTGTGTACTGAGTTCATCCTTTATACTGCAATTCATACCATATTTTCAGTGTATCACCTAGTAGGTAGTTTTCTTTCAGTCATTTCCCTTTCAGCATTCCTTCTATCCCTTTCCCCTCAAAGATTTACTTTCTTGTCAAGAAGCAAATTAAGGTGATTATCCAAGAGGAACCAACCTAGAACCTAGAGGTCTCATCTCAGTTAGCATAGGTCCCACAACCTAGAGATGATTCCCATGTTATACTAGGTTATCAAGACCAAGAGAGCTTGAAACAAGGGTGCAAACTTAGTGTATAACAAAACCCATGGAAGAAACTGGGTACAAATATACCTTTTTCATTTTCATAGCATCCTCAAATAGATGGTCAAACAAAGGTGGTCAATAGATACCTAGGCAATTTTCTAAGATGTCTTACTAAGAAACATGGATAGAAGTGGGACCCTATACAAGCAGAGTTCTCATACAATGATATAGTTAATAGGAGCACAGGAAAGTCTCAATTTCAGATAGTATATGGTATGCACCCAAGGGGATTTCTTGAACTCTGAGAGCTTCCTACTTTAGCTCCAATTAGTGCAGATGGAGGAAGCTTTGCTGAAGCTATCAAAGAAGTCCAAGATCAAGTTAAAAGGTAGCTAGAGAACTCAAATAAAAAATACAAACAAATTGTTGATTAGAAACGAAGAGAGTTGCAATTCAAGGATGGTGATTTAGTATGGGCTTATTTGAGAAGAGAAAGACTACCTTAGTTAAAGAACACTAAGATATTACCTAAAATGGTGGGAATTTTCCAAATCTTAGCTAAGTAAGGACATAATGCATACAAGATAAAACTACCATCATATTTTAGCATATCTCCTATATTTAATGTGTTTGACCTCACTCCATATAAGAGTGCAGAGATAGAAGAGTAGTCCTTATAGGAAGAAAAGGTAGTAGTAGACCTTCATGAGGTTCCTAAGCCAGATCCACCTTAGATTGAAAAGATCTTAGATACCCAATTCAAGAAGACAAGGAAAAGGAAATATACCCAATACTTAATCAAGTGGAAGGATAGGACAACATCAGAGACCATTTGGATGGATGAGTTTCATATCAAGAAGCATGGTTCATCATTGGTGAAGCTTATCTCAAGGGGACTTGAGATCAAACAAATTGGGGAGTTTGGTGTAGGGGCACAAGGTGAAAATCGGGCATAACAAAGCACTAAATACTCTCATAGAGCATATAGGACTAAATAATGTAGGAAGTCTTGATTTTTGTGTGTATGAGTCTTTAATAATTGTGTGTAACTTTTTCATAAAGTCCTCATGCGTGGTGGCAACCTTATAAGCTCACCTAGCCTTTAGCCACCTAGGACAAGGAGGGAGTTATGAATTCTATCTTTTCATTCTAGAATATTTTTGCAATATTTTGGTGTGTGCTCGAAAAAAGTGGGAAAAATACAAAAAAAGGGTTTTCATTAGAGCTCTACATGTCAAAATTGCAAAAGTTGCATCATTGCAAGTTTTTAGAACTTTGCAAGTTTTTAGAACTTTGCAAGTTTTTGAAAATCTTGTTTTTTTTCTTCAGCTCATCTATAACTTCTTTGAAGGAAATTATGATGATTTATTGGGAGTTACATGTTGAGATCCTTCAAAAACAATGAAGGAAAAATATTTGTATCCAACTGGGAAGAAAAAATAATTAGTTTTTAATGTTTTTCCTATAATTTTTGTCATTACTAACCTTTGTAGGGTCTTGTACGGTTGCATATGTATAGAGTATTGCATGCATGTTATAACCTATGCATTTAGCTTTCATTTTCAAGTTATTTGAGGTCTTTAAGTTAGAGGAGATAGGAGTTATCCTAATTTTTGTGTCAGTGGGTTTGACTGTAGCCCGTAGTAAGGGTTTTGAGCTAGAAATGGATATAACTTGAACTCAAAAGAGTTTCTTCTCATGGATCATAGAAAAATTCAAGGTAATATTATTTACTTTATGTTTTTTATTTCCATTTTTTATAGCATGAAGGAAGGAGAGAGGGAATTCATACCCTAGGTGGACATCTCAATGTGTCCATCGAGAAGAAATTTGAAATCAGCAAGTTCATATACTCTGTTTTGAGGTGTTCCATAAGTTGTAAATTAGGATTTGGAAATTTTTTAGGTCCTACAAAATAATCCAAGTGATTAGAGAGTTGAATCAATCCTTTAGAAGGTAGTTATATCTTTAGGTTAGCCTAATTAGGCCTATTCTAGGTCTATCACCAAGTGTAACCATGCCTAGCTGGATTAAGTGGGAAAATGTCTCTTTTTAGTCTTCAATAACCCTAAAAAGGGTATCCAAATCTGAAATTTAATTTCCAATTCCTTTGGAAATTTCTTGAGAAGCCAAGGGAAACCGACATAAGGAGGGCTAGTCGGTTTTGTAGGTCTTATTGCTTAATCAAACCATAACTAGTTATGGGTGATTCCCAAATGATAAAAGATTCTCTCCCCAATATTATTATATTATATCCACAACCTTATAATATCATGAAAAATCCTCGACCAAGTTCCTAGCTTTACACCCAAAAGACCCTCTCCATCAAGTCCTATCATGGACTATTTTGAAGGTAGAATTATTTTCATGAGTTAATCCTATCAATTTCATTGAAGGAGGATGGTGAAGGATAGGATGGGGGTTCAAGGTATATGATGAGTTCCTTTAGAGGCCAAATAAATTCAAGGATACATGTGGAAACCATTAGTGTTTGGGTCCCTTGATGTACCTTAGTTGAGGGAATTCTCCTCCTAAGGGTTCCAAGGTTGTACCTTTGCATTAATGATATTTATGATAATAACATTAATGTTATTATGTTTGATATCTTGCAGCGATGATTAATGGATGACCTAACTTTGTAAGTCATGTATTGAGAAATATGGCCACATCTGCATGCATCCCATAATCATTGTAGGTCACTCATGTACGACAGTGAGACATAAAGAGGCACGAGCATATCTTTTACCTAGTAAAAGTGGAGATAGAGATAAAAAAGAGGATTTTAAGAGAGGCCTCAAAAAAAATTTGAAAAATTTATTGTAAGCTATCTAAGGTCAAAAATGATTCATTAGAGTGAGGGAATTTATACAAGGACTTTAAATGCAAAGCTCATCAAGGAGTCACTCATTGTCCATGCCATCTCATAGAAATTTTTCTATTCCACAACCTTCTCCATGGTGAAGGTCAAAAGGCTCTTGTAATCACCATCCTATGGATGAGAGGTGATGTATATGTTTATTTTATAGATATACCACATTTTGGATAATGGTAATATCCTTTTATTGTTACATTTTATAACCAATGTATCATATTGTGTGTGATTAAAACTAGGCAAACAAGGTGATGAATGTATGTCTAATTTTATTCCATTATGATTAATTTGATGAATAGTGTTATAATGATTAAATTGATATACATGTTATGCAATTAAAATAATTGTAATGGTTAATTAAATAAGACTATTGATGATGTAATGCATCAATGTAGACAAATAGAAATGTGATCTAGTTGAAATTTTAAATAAACAAAACATAGTCTATCTAAACATGCTACACAAAATATTAAGTGGCATGTTAATATAACATGGTAATATATTAATCAAAGGAAAATGATATTATTAAAATGAATCCAAAAAAAAAACACATCTTTTATCATGAATGGATTAATACATATTAGATAAAAAGGAAAAATACTTAACCATCTAGTATATATTATTTAATGAGGACATTATACTAACATACAACTCAATAAAGAAAAGGAGAGAATAGAAAAGAGAAATGAAGAGAAAAGAAACAAAGAATATTAAGCACAATATTGACACAACTGCCTAGCATGTAGGGCGTTTGTAACACCTTTCTAAAGAACCCTAAAGGAAACTACTATTATCTAGACGAACATAAGAATATATATATTTTTAAGACAAATACATCTTGCTTTAACTATAATAATTTATTTTATAGTTTAAGAAGTTATAATTACACAATATATTTATATTTATTACAAAGTACAAGTGGAAGATAAATTACATTAAGAAAACATATCATCTATGGGTTCCCTAGTATGGCTACTTGAGAAACACATTAACAACATATTTAACTAACTAGAAACATTAATGAAATACATATAATTTAACTAACCCCATTAATATTATTATTATGTTCACATTAAGCACTAATTCAAAATGTTCCTAAGTTCACTTTCCAACATAGAAAATATAACATACAACCTCATATAGACAGGCGATGAAAACATTGATCTATCTAACTATAAACTACCCTTTCTTTAATCCCTTTATTATAGGATCAAAACTCACATCAAGCATAATAACAATTTCATCAATTATAATTACTATAACATCATCATTAGTATGATTACATTTGTATCAAATAAGTACAAGTCATCAACTTGATACATCATGAATATCATGAAATGTAAAATATAGTTCATCAATATAGCTATACAATGGTGCACAAGATGATACAATATACAAATGAAGCTCTCCAAGAAACATGAAGAAAGGTACTACAAATAGGATCCATGCATGCATAATGAAAAATCTACTGAATTATAGGGAAAAATTACAACCACCCAACTACGTGGAATCCTAAGGCCCACCCCATTGTGCTAAGGAGATAGACACAAGGCCCGACACACAAGAAGGCCAGAGAAAGAAGCATAAATATGACCAAACCTACAAAGACATCAAGAAAGCAAAATAACTCACATATCAAGGCAAATACTACTAGAGGAAAAGAACAAATCTAATGGAAAGGACTTTAGGGCACATGTAGAAGGGTAAGTGCAAGAAGTTGGGTGCCTATTCGACAGAAGTCTTGTAGAATTGGAGAATGCTGATCGAAATTGATACCCAATTTAGGTTCGGATGCCTAATCCAAGATTCAAAAAATGGGTGCTTGTTTCTAAACTTTTTATTTTTTATTTTTTTTTACGACTAGAAATGCATTTTAATGCATCAATTTTTTTATAAGAAACGGGTGCCCATTTTTTGAATTTTAAATAACGAGCACTAGTTTCTTAAGACATGAGAGAGAAACACACCTTTTCCTAAGATTCTGGTTCAAAATAGGTTTGGTTTAGGCTCGGTGGAACCAAATCTATACCTTGATGATGTAGGAGCATCTCGGGTCGTTGTCAATCCTATGTCACCAAAAACATATTTGAGTTTGTTTGTGTTGCTCGGTTCCTTCTTTGACCAAGTTGGCTTGGTAGTTCATCAGTTTCCTTTGGTTACCGAGTTTGGTTGGTTATCTCCTGGGTGGTCAGTAGTTTCATTGGTGCTCGGCCTTGCTTGTCTATTGCTCAATTATCCTTGCTTACCAAGTAGTTTATTTAGAGTTTTTGTTGAGGCCGACTTGTGCATTGATTATGGGTCACAAATTTAATGCTAGTATCCATCATTGGGAAGCCTATGGTCCTAGATCTGACTGTTCCTTCCATTGATTATCAATCTGAAGGTCAACTCAGTTCAATAGCCTCTTGTATAAGTATAAATGTTTGGTTAGAGTTTAGGGAGTTAGTTTTGGATAAAAGATAGAAGATAGTAGAATCAAGATTGTTCGTAGATCCTCACATGTTTGAGGACTTTTGTAATTCATTGTAATATCTAGCCAAAATTGGGAAGTCCTTACAGCCCGACATGTATGAATCAATTTGAATGAAGATAATATATGAATGATCATGCTTTCTCTCTCTCATTGTGTTGTTATTGCTTCCATGTGTTGTTGAGCAAGGTGGATGCACTAGAATGCCAGATTTTTGCCTTGTCATAATTTTTTGAGGGCCTTCTTGATCGTATTTTTTGATGAAACAAAAAATCATTAGAGTTCTCATTGTCTTGATTTCAAAAATGTAAATTTCATAGTAATATGATTATATTTACTATTTTTCATTATTTGTTCATTAAAAGTGGTACCTAAATGTAAAATAGTGAGATTCACTAAAATTTTAATAACTTTTTTGCTTTTAGGTTTTTTGGAAAATAAATGATATGAAATCAATCTACATACAATTCTCTAGAAGATAAAAATAATAATTTTGAAAAAATATGAAATTTTCATCAAATTATGGTGGTCATACACTAGAGGTTTTGAAAATGTACTTTATAGTCAATAAAAATTAATTTAAAAAAGTATTAAATAAAAAATTAAGAAAAAATATGCTCATCAATATTTTGTGTCTTGGGTACATCACCCCAAAAGGATTTGCAAAAATTCATTTATTTAGGTCAAAAATGGTGGTCGTACACGACTATGGTATGGTCTTGAAACATGCATTTTAAAAAAGTAGTTTTTAAACATTCCTACTAAAAAGAAATTTATACCATGTGGGTATTTAAATAAATTACATATTTGAAAATTAGACTTTGAGCATTACATTTTATATTACTAAAGTTTTTTGATATTTAATCTCTAAGGGCCTCAAATTTATCAATTGACGGGAAATTTGTAAAATAGGGAAAACACTTCCACTTTTTTCCCAAAAGTGGGTCTCAACTTCTTGTAGCCACCCACAAAGAGTATCATGAAATATTCATCCCTCTTAGGTTATCTTTTACTGGCCTCTTTGGACCCCGACCCCCAAGTGAGAACTCACGTGGAACTGAATAATCCTTTCCCGAAGACAAGGATGTTTGATCATGCTAATCTCCATAGGAATCTTCTCCAACTGTCATACTTAGCCTATAATAGCACTCAAGGTATGGGCAATGCATCATAATTATCTTCTTTAATATGTCTCCCCTCTTTCACCCCATTTCATTTTTTAGGTTGTCACTCGATTACAACTCAGAATAATGGGTTATCCTAGACTGGCCACTTTAGGGCCCCAACTCCCATTAAGAGCCACTCAGCCTATAATGCATCTAGGTACCCTATTCCTAATGCTCAAAATAAGAAATAAGAGCATAACCATATCATTGAAATATAAATCAAATTATCATGAATCTATAACATTGTAAGAACCATGTAAAACTAATAAATGGACTTTCATAAAGCCTTTCATCACAAGCAAGTCCTGAATCTAAAACAAGATGCACAACAAAAATAATCTTTACACTAAAATCAAGTAAATCAGATTTATCATTAAAATTATTATTTATAGGTTCCAAAGCCTATGGTACACATTTGGACACCCTAAAGGTCAAAATCCTAGTCCATGAGTCAAACAATGTAACTGGTCAGGAAATCGATGTAAGTGACTAATAAAATAAAGAATTTCAAAATAATTCGACACAATTAAAAGTATTTCAACACTATTGAAAATATTTCAATGGAATTGCATGGTAAAAAATAGACACTTTACTAAAATTGACTAGTAGGACTTTTGACTCCAAATTGGGTATCAAATTGGCTCTATAAACAAAATCAGGTAGAGACCCATTAGAGATCTCCCTATTTTACTTCAAGAAAGGAAATTGATTTGACCTAAAGATATGGGTAAAAGCACAAAGTTTTGTCACGTTTCAAGCTAACTTATCAGCGCAGCTGAATTTGAGTATTTCTAAGTAAAAACTAATTTCTTCTAGACATATGGTCTATCTAGATTCATTCTAGCTAAGTTAGATAAGTGCTTGAACTTTTCCAATTGGAAATATCTATTAAATGCATGTTTTGCACCAATTACCAAAGAAATAAAATTAGTTCAGAAAATCGATGTTTCAATAACTCCTACTCTTTTTAATGATATTTTTTTCAAAATATAAAAATACCCTTATTTAGATTTTAGAGTCAAGATTATCATCATATAAGTTTTATGCTATTTTTATTAGATCTAATATATTATAATTTCAAAATACTACAAGTAGGTATTTTAACATTTGAGAAGAAGCTACTTCAAAAATAGGAAAAAAATAGTAAATCATATTAGAAAAATTTAATTTTTATATTTAACACTAGAGGAGAGAGTTCTCTTCAAGAATGTGTAATTTTTTTTCTAAATATTATAGATTTGATAGGGGAGATTTGGTGAGAGATGAAAATTGTCAACTTTAGATAAGTTTGACTTTGAGTAGTTATAATGTTGAAAATATACATTAGAAACCACTTTTTCTTCTTTTTTGCACTAGCTATACATGTCATCTTAATATACTTTGAAATCAAAGGGAAAAAATATTATTTGCATATACTTTTTTGGTGGGAACAAGACCCTAGTTTTTCAACATTTTTCAATAGTTAAAAAATGGACTTAAAAAATTAAAAAACTATGTCTATTATTTTTTTAAAAAAATTTAAAAATTTATAGACATAAACTTCATCCACTTTTACACATTTCATTAGTTTGCACCATCTTCAAATTATAAACATAAATGCTACTTTTATGTAGTTAAAGTTGAAATTTCTGAGTGTTTTTGACATGTTACTTTGTAAAGTGTGACACAGGTTTGTACTTTTACCCATACATAAAAGAAAAACTATTAATGATTTCTCAAAAATAGTCCTATTAAAAACTAGCAAGGAAATAGGGTAGAATGAACAATTTGAAAGAATTACTTTTAGAAATCAATCACCATTTCAAATAGAGATTTAAAATGATATTTAAACATCAAATAATTTTCAAAACAAAAGAGAATCAACAATCAAGAGGGTTTCAAACACTACCCCGGGTCCTCAAGGGAAAGAAAGGAGAAGAAGGAAGATGAATGGAAGAAGATGCAATCCCAAATTCCAATGAACAACAAAAATTCCAACAATAAGCTTCAAGAAATTTCTAGGACAATATAGTCCAATCTAATGCAAAAATATCTTTTCAAACAAACACAGAGAAAAATAATGATTCAATCTTCCTTGAAATCAATTACAAGTTTCCACAAAGCAACTCAAACTCTCCTTCCCAAATTTTTAGAAATGAATCCTCCCAAAACTCTATCCCTCCCCAAGAAATGAAATGAGAAATAATACTATTAGACTTCCCAAAATTGTTTGTATTAATAGGTGAAATCTCTTAACCATCTCTCTTTGTTTTTACTAGTTTCAAGGGTAGGTGGTTTCAATGAAAGCTATAATTTATGCTCATTTATAAATGTTTGATACATGTTACTGTTTTCTATTTATTATTTTAAAAGTTTTAAGTTTTGTCACGGATAATGTATTGATTAAAGAATTGAAGAAATATTCATCACTTTATACAAATGAACATTTTTTCAAGAGTTAAAAAAGTTTACTTATTGATTATTTGTTTTACTTTGACTTGTATCTATCTACTTGTTCACATGGAAACCAAAAGTAATGAGGAAATGTAGTATGAAAATTACATTATTGTCCCCCTTTACCCTTAGTTTTGTAATTGTTTTGATTGAAATGCCATTAAAGAAATTATTACATAACATTTAGTATAGTTGTGTATAAAATTACCTCATGACATCTCATAATCCAATCTCTTCCATCATCAATCCCAAATTTCTATTCTTGGACTCTAATCTTATTTTTATCACCATCCATTTGATTTGTGTGTGCAAACTTAACTTTGTTACTTGATGGTTGTGAATATGAACTATGTACTTTACATGTGCATTTCTGGATTCGATTGTGTGTGTTTTTTAGCATCAACATTTCGGATCATACTCCGTGATCCATCATCAGAAAGAGAGAGTGTAAGAATGGACAAAATGAAGAAGCAGACCAAGCCATTCTCATGGGATATAAGGAAAAAGACACGGAAAACTGTGCAGAGAACAAAAATGAAAAACCTAAAAAAAGCTACAAGAGCAAGAGAAAAAACCTTCAAATAAGTAATAAATGAGAAGAAGTAGATAGAAAAGTGTAAAGAGAGTATTAACTAAAAAATGATATATTAACATGAATAAACTAATTTATACAAGTTCATGAGTTTAAGGGAAAAAATATATGACAAAAAAAAAACACGCAAGCGAGGTGATATACATACATACATACATACATACACATACATATATACATACATACATATGTGTGTGTGTGTGTAATGCCTCATTGTATAGTACCTCTATGTAACTATTTATAATAAATAACTTATAAACACATATGTGTATTTAGTGTTTAATATTGTCATATATGGTTTTTTAATAATCTTATTCATGCATGTGTTCGGATATATGTGAATAAGATTTACTAGGAAACCTATATGACAGTAAATTATAAATGTATGTTTACGATTTATTTATTATAAAAATATATATTTATTATAAATATAACCTCACTTATTATATTACAAATATATCCTAACTCAAATATGATTAAGATTAAAAATAGATATATTATAATAATATATACATGAAATTTTTTTGATAATATAAGATATATTATCATATAATATAAGATAATATTTGATAATATATACA